>JAYKKM010000475.1:10662500-10665000 GCA_035772405.1 Chrysogorgia sp. JL179-B06 | reverse complement strand
GAAGAAAGAAGAAAGAAGAAGAAAGAAGAAGAAAGAAGAAGAAAGAAGAAGAAAGAAGAAGAAAGAAGAAGAAGAAAGAAGAAGAAAGAAGAAAGAAAGAAGAAAGAAAGAAGAAAGAAAGAAGAAAGAAAGAAGAAGAAAGAAGAAGAAAGAAGAAGAAAGAAGAAGAAAGAAGAAAGAAAGAAGAAAGAAAGAAAGAAGAAAGGAAGAAGAAAGGAAGAAGAAGGAAGAAGAAGGAAGAAGAAAGAAGAAGAAGAAAGAAGAAGAAAGAAGAAGAACAAAGAAGAAGAACAAAGAAGAACAAAGAAGAAGAACAAAGAAGAACAAAGAAGAAGAAAGAAGAAGAAGAAAGAAGAAGAAGAAAGAAGAAGAAAGAAGAAGAAGGAAGAAGAAGGAAGAAGAAGAAGGAAGAAGAAGAAGGAAGAAGAAGGAAGAAGAAGGAAGAAGAAGGAAGAAGAAGGAAGAAGAAGGAAGAAGAAGGAAGAAGAAGGAGGAAGAAGAAGGAAGAAGGAAGAAGGAAGAAGAAGGAAGAAGGAAGAAGGAAGAAGAAGGAAGAAGAAGGAAGAAGAAGGAAGAAGAAGGAAGAAGGAAGAAGAAGGAAGAAGAAGGAAGAAGAAGGAAGAAGAAGGAAGAAGAAGGAAGAAGAAGGAAGAAAGGCAGAAAGGAAGAAAGGCAGAAAGGAAGGAAGGAAGGAAGAAAGGAAGGAAGGAAGAAAGGAAGAAAGGAAGAAAGGAAGGAAGGAAGGAAGAAAGGAAGGAAGAAAGGAAGGAAGAAGAAGAAGAATCAAATCTCTGTCGTTTATGCTCCCGATTCCCTGAAACTGTAGAACATTGGGTCGCAGGTTGTCCTGTTCTTGCTAACGTAGAGTATCTTACGAGACACAATAACGCTCTTATGATTCTGGCTGTTGCCTGGGCTAAAAGAAAATGTCTACTCCCTGACGATTGTAAGTGGTATAAGCAAAAATGGAGAAGAGGAGAAGTCTTTGAGAATAGAAATGCCAAACTTATCTGGGATTTTGAGTTTAAAGTTCGTAAAGAGACTAACGCCCGGATTTAATACTCGAAGACATAGAAGCTAAAACCATCTGGATAGTTGATATGACCTGTCCCATGGAACGGAACCTGCTAGCCGCCTTTAGGGAGAAGATGGTTAAGTATTCCCAGTTCGCATTTGAAATACGCGAGCAACGCCCAAGGTTTTGTACCTACACCTTCCACTGGTTATTGGTAGTTTGGGTGGTGGCACGAAGATTCTTATTGAGGAAGTTCAGAAATTATTCAGTGACATAAAAGAAGTTCATTTTATCACCAGAGAGATGACTAAAGCGAGTCCATAGTTAGAAAGATTTTGAGTGGGTTAATTCAAAGACGTTAGTGACTGTTCACTTTTGATTGTATGTTTATCATGCTTTGTTTATGTATATATATATATATATATTAAGACGGCAATATTTGGCGTTTTACGAACTGGCTGGGAACCAGAATATGAGGTCCGGCTATCCTGTACAATAATAATAATAATGGGTGACATGGGTTAAAAATAATAATAATAATAATAAGGGTGACATGGGTTAAAAAAGTGGAGAAAGAGTATGCAAGAACAGAGAAACAAAGAGATATTAAAATAACACCAGAATTGATTGCAAAACAAGCAAGTAAACTGCCCAACTGGAAAGCTCCTGGACCAGATGGCCTTCAAGGGTTCTGGTTGAAGCATGTAAAATCTATAAGGTAATGTTATGAGTGTATAAACCAATGTGATATACCAAAAAAATTAAAATTCGAAAAATTCGACCCATCACGTCTTCCACTGATGTGGAAATTGTTGACTGGAATGATGTCAGAAAATACAAACATCTTGCAGAGAAAAACATCTTGCAGAGAAAAACCTTCTTCCTGATGAACAGAAAGGGTGTAGAAAAGAATGCAGAGGGACGAAGGATCAACTTCTAATTGATAAGATCCTACGAAATTGTAAGAGACGACAAACTGGGCTTGCAATGGGATGGATAGACTATAAGAAGGCTTACGATATGGTACCTCATTCCTGGATTCTCAGATGTTTGGATATATTCAAAGTAGCCGACAATGTAAGAGATCTGATTAGAAACAGTATACTGAATTGGGAAACAGAACTAAACATCTGGAAAAGTGACATTAGGGACTGTAAAAATAAGGCGAGGGATTTTTCAGGGAGATAGCTTGTCTCCTCTGTTATTCGTTCTAGTATTAATACCTCTGTCAATCATTTTGAGAAAAGTAAAAGCAAGATACGATCTTGGAGGAAATAATGGAACCATAAACCATTTATTGTTTATGGATGATTTGAAGCTTTATGGAAAAAATGAGAGACAGTTGGACACATTGGTAAATTCTGTAAGAATTTTCAGTGAAGACATACGAATGGAGTTTGGTATTAATAAATGTGCCATCCTAGTAATGAAGCGGGGGAAACATGTACTAAGTGAAGGTATCAAACTCCCTGACCAACAACAATT
>JAYKKM010000475.1:10492500-10655000 GCA_035772405.1 Chrysogorgia sp. JL179-B06 | reverse complement strand
GGCATATTAGCAGTTTATCAATATCATAATAATATAGTACAGCACATGAATACAATTAACATCAGCTGCTATTTTCATTTTGTCAAGAAAAACTCCATACCGAACTGCCACCAACGGATGTGTCATTTTTCTACATTTCTGTGATTTCCGTAATACAACTGTATATATATATATTGTAGTTTAGACACAAACCTGTCATTTAATTTGACGTTAGTATCAGCCATTGCATCATACTGAAATCTCATAAGCTGTAGGTGAAGGACAGTTGGAAAACTCTCAAATACAACACCTTTCTTTGCTTCCTAAATTATAAAGAAACAAGAAGGAAAATTTAATATTGAAAACAAACAAAGATTTGAAAGAACACCAAAAATATGCTTTGTTTTCAAAAAAAAAGAAATTTCTGCCTTGTCAGAACTGTGTGACTAACTGACCATACAATTTATATGGGAAAATTAGGACCATCAAAGATACTGTCTATATAAAGCATGGCATATCAATATTACCATTGACCCATTGAATCTCCATGATAGTGGTCTACTGTAATTAGTATTACACAAAGCCTATATTATTACATGTTCTTGGTAGGGAGATCCTTGATCTACCATACCGTTCTTCTGCTACTAATGCATTAAGTAAATTGGATTGGATACGATTAGCACAAAGAAGATCTAGACATCGAGCTATATTTATGTATAAATGTTTAAATGGTTATATTGAATACGATTCAAATCCAATGTTTAATACATCAGTGCATGCTTATAACACTAGGAATAAAGATAACATCAGGAAGCCACTTTCTAAACGCCTCTGGGGTCAATGGACTGTGTTATCACATGCCACTGATGATTGGAACAACATTGAACTATCGAAAAGGACTATTAAGGAACTTCATCTTTTAAAAAAATCTTTTTAAACATTCTTATTACATTTTGTACTACTTGATTTGATTTTACTTAATTTTATATTCGATATAATAACTTTAGTAGATTAATTAGTTTTATTCATGTAGAATAGTGTAGGTCCCTGATGAAAATCACTGTATAAGTGATCAGGTTTCCTCATTAAAGATTATTTTGAATGAATGAATGAATGAATAAGATCATAAGAAATTCAGTGAGGACATAAAAATGTGAACCTGTTCTCAGATTGACCACCCTGATGAAGACAATAGACATAAGTGTTGTAAATTTGGGTTAGGAATTGTTACTTAAATTTCAGTTACTTTCAATAACTTTTAGTTAAGGCAGAGTAGTATCAAAATATATCGGATATTCCACCTACCTACAGTATATTGGGAAATTGTTTGAAGATAAAAAGTGTACCTTACCTACTGCAATTACAACTGTATACGAAATGCAGAATTTAACATACCACGATACAGTACAGTAAAATACAGCAAATATTCTCTTAGATATTATGGCCCCTATATACTGTATGGTGTAGACTAACCAAATTCTATTTTATGTTCAACTTAATTTTTTATTGTTATTCTATATTTTATTGATCTATTGATAGGTAAATTGTTGTAAAAATAGCGAGATTTTGATCTGGTAGTACATTTATCTTAAATTCTATTTTAGTTTAAAAACTTATATAAATAGTGTCCCCAATTAGCTGTAATAGAGCTAAATACATTAACACTTAATTGTTATTCATTCATTCATTAATTCGTTCGTTCATTCATTCGTTCGTTCATTCATTCAATACTATTCTGAGCTATTTCTAAGTGCCTATAAGAATGATGATCTCTCGTGTAGCACATCATTCATTCACGGACCTGCATTCCAAAGTCGCCAGCATCATATTTATTATCTCCTTCCAATGTTTCCACAGCAATGTATTCTTTGAAAGATTCATAAACTAAATGGCCAAGAAAAGAATTGATTTTCATAAAGTACTGTAATAAAAAGACTAAAAAATATTTATTGGTGATATATACTGTAGATTTGCAAGTCTTTAACTAAAAAACTTACTGTCCTTTTTTCCTTTAACATTTAATTGAATGTCATAAAAAGATTCAGTCCTACATGGGAAAAATAACAGCATTTATCAGTCCACAAAGTCACAAGAAATATTTTTTATGATAGTATAAAAAACTTACCTAGATGATGCACAATTGACATTGGTACATTTGATGTAAGACTATGTCAGAGAGAAAAAAACAAGATTTTTTAATATGGGAATAATAAATAACAAAGCCCAGCAAAAACCACTACATATAGACATATAAGGCACCTTTTAAATATGCCTATATTTTGTGTTTTTTAATGGCTTTGTTATTTATTATTCGATTATGATTTCAGCCTGGTACTTCAAATGCTCATATCTTAATATGGGAAGCAAAAAATTATTGGAAAATCAATTGGAAAAGCAGTAATCAAGCAACAAAAAGGACTCTATTGTTGAAAGAATGTACTCTTTAAGAAAGTTATTAGTCAGGTGGCTTAACGAAACCATCGTTAGTGGTCGGATAAAAGCACCAAACTTTTCTCAGACCTACAACTGATTATCAACTTTGAATTTTTGATAGGAGCCCAAAATTTAATTGCTTTGAAATTATTCCAGGAGATTTTTGTTTTTTGTCTATATTATGTTTCCTTATAAAGATAAAAATGTCAAATTTTAGAATCTCCCTTTCAGGAATTTGGATCATACCAATAACAACTGCACGAAAAAAGGACAAAATGAGCTATTGCACGATCTGTAAGTTGCATAGTAATGAAGTTATAGTCTAAGGAAGTTTGATAAATGCGCAGTCACAATACAGTATCTAACAATTGCCATACAGAAGGCAGAAATGTCTCTTTTTGTTCCCTTTCTGAAGTTCTTTCTGTTGGTGTGATTCGTTATGTGGAGCCGAGATGCTAAATTTTGACATTTTTTTCTTTATAAGGAAACATATAGACAAAAAACAAAAACTCCACCCTGACATAGCTTTAAAGCAATTAAATTTTGGGCTCCTATAAATAATTCAAAGTTAATAACCAGTTGAAGATCTGAGAAAAGTAATTGGTGCTTTTTTCCGGCCAGTAACGACAGCAACAAAATTTGATGTTAAGCCACCCGACTATATAGATACCCTATACAGTACAGCTATCCTAGCATGGTAACTTAAAAACGTATGGTTCCTTACACACATTTTCCCTTCTAATAGCTCAGGTATAGTGCCCTACAAAAAAGAAGAAAACTTTTTATTGGTATTTCGTACCTGCAATAAACTCCCTCTGAGTCTTGGTAGCTCAATGATAATATGCATCTCACTGGCAATCAGAAGGTTATACTATATAACCTTCTGAAATAGGTTCTTTTCTGAGGATTTGAGCTTCATGATCAAGCTCCCACTCAACAGCAACGTATATATAACACCCCCCTACATCATTGTGACTGTCACAGTACAACATGATTGTAACCAAACCAGTACATCATTGTAACTGCCGCATAGGCAATACATATGTGACTGCCGCATAGGCAATACATATGTGACTGCCGCATAGGCAATACATACAGGATATCAATAGAACCAGTACATCATTGTAACTGCCGCATAGGCAATACATATGTGACTGCCGCATAGGCAATACATACAGGATATCAATAGAACCAGTACATCATTGTATCTCCACTCTCCATCTGAGCCTACTTGTACGTACATGTAGCTCAATGGTAATTGAGTCTCACCAGCAATCAAAAGGTTACAGGTTTGGATTCTTGTCTGGGACATCCATATATTATCGACAATATTGTTAATCAAACAATTTATATTCTGCAATTTAACACAATACTAAACTGTAAAATATTTAGTTATAAATTTAATACAAGCTAAGTTTTAGTCACACATTAGTAACTGTACCTCAACAGAAGTTCCTTTCATTTTACTCTCCATGTTGTCTAGTAGCTATATAAAATGGAGATTTAATAATGGTTACCTCTTAATCAAGTGCGACTGGTCAGCACTTCTCTCACCCTCATTGATTGGTATGTATACAGTATATGGAAAACCTGAGAGTAAACCAAGGGTTGTACACAGACTAAACATGAAACAAGGTTATTAATTTATTGAGTACTTTTCATCTTTTTTAATGTCAGTTTACCTTTTGTGATCATTTCCTCTATTCTCATTACCTCTATGCTTGGTTAACTTTTGGTCTTATTAGGAGAAGTCAGATGCTGATCATCCCTGGGGCAGAAATGATTAATGCTATTTGGTTTACAAGGTGCTGGCAGGTTGAATTTACTTGCTTGCCTTTCATTGCTTAACTTAAAGTTTACTTGAACTACACTCTAAAGTATGTTGCTATTGTTAAATTACCTACATGTATGATCCCAAATATGATATTACTGAATATATAGATAATCTACATGAAGTGAATAGTTAAACGTCAAAATGTTTTATGATTCAAGCTTTGCGTTGATGTTCTATAATGCTAATGAGTGTGACGTTAAATCTAGTATGTTAAATCAGGAGTTTGTCTTTCTTTTCTGCTTTCCGTGTGATAAACTCATATCAGTGCTGGTTGAGGATTTGAGTGAAAAAGTTGATAAAATCTCTTAGTATACTGTATACAGTATAGCATTCAAGTACCATATGACAGTATGTCATCAACATTTGAATTAGGTCAAATTTATCTACCTGTAGTAGTAGAATAGTGTATATATCTGAAATGACTGATCACACTCACTAGCATTTCAGATAAACAAACATAACATAAATGCAAAGCTCAAATAATAAAATTCAACTATTCACTTTATAAGTAGAATCTATACAGTATAGTATTAATATCAGATTTGGTAGGCATTGTAATCTTTCCAAAAACATCCCCAAATCTTGTTTGTTAACTTACAACTCTGCAGAGTTCCTGTACATCATGTTGCATGAAGCTGTCAAGAGTTTCCCATCTTGAAATAAATCAAATATATGTACCATGAAATAATTACAAGTATGCTAAAAAAGGATGTTAAATACTTCAATGTGATGCTTATATCATTCTTACCCAAATGATCTTGTTAACTTCTTCGTCCCAACAACCTTCTCACTAGTAAAGAAATCAAATTACATGTATAGTTATACTTTAATACTGTACCTATGTTTACCGTTTTATCCCAACTTACTGTATAAGTCAAACATCGTGATATTCACAAAACACAGAGTACTGTATATTAGTTGAGTCCCTCAGATTCAATAGTTACCAGATCATACAGACTAGTATTCACAGCAACTTTATTAATACAGCAAATTAATTTTTGTCAACTTGAATCTTGCTTTGTAACTGAGCTGTGTTTTGTTAGCAGCATGTTGAGGTGTTTACTAGCACAAGGTTCAGTGTAAAATGCATCTGATGTGTCAATTAATACAAGAGGACTGTGTACTGGTGGTACATGTACACTGTATGACTCTTTGTAAGTCGAGGTTGGCTTTTAGACATTTTGTGTCCTAGAAAATTGACTTATACTCTGGGATATACAGTAATCCAGAGATTGTTATACATAACCACAATCTCCAAACATCTCTTATAGTCTGACAACTAAGTTGGGAGAAGTTGTTTTAAAAACATGTCAGTTTTTCTTTGGTAATCATTTCCTTTATTCTCATTACTAGTACTTATATGCTTGGTTAACTATTGATATTGTTAGAAGTTAACTTGTCAACCTCATACCCAGGGTCTTATCTTTGCTCCCCGCCCGCTCCCGTGGGGCCAGCGGAGATAAGACCCTGGGGCTTAAAGTGCCTATGAAATGAAATAATTTATTGCTTCGTTTGAAAGAGCATCAAATAGTAGGACGATATGCAGTTTACCATTCCTTGATATCTTTTCTAGTTCCAGAGTTATAAAGATTTAAATATGTCAAAATCAAGGGAAAATATGGCACAAACAAATTGCTGATTCAGCACAAATTATGACGTCATATGGTTTGCATGTTAGGTGAATGTTTAAATGTTTACTGTGTCAGAATCAAATGAACCTTTGCACTAATTTTGTTGTCAAGGTAACACTGTTGTACCCAGGCCCGTTGCACGGATTTTGTGATTGTCATACCTATGCATGCATAAAATTCATTTATACAATAATAATTTAAAAAATTATACCCCCAGTGATAAATACCGAGTGTGTTTTATAAAATCCGTGCAGGGGGCCTAGGTACAACAGTGTTACCTTGAATTAGTGACATTATCAACAAAATTAGTGACATTATCAACTGTTTCATCTTGCACTATCTGTGTGCAAAGGTTCATTTGATTCTGACACATAGTAACTGAGCTATAGTTCAGTTAAACATTCACCAAACTAACATGCTAACAGCCAAACCATATGACGTCATAATTTGTGCTGAATCAGCAATTTGTTTGTACCAAATTTTCCCTTGATTTTGACATCTTTAAATCTTTATAACTCTGGAACTAGAAAATATCAAGGAATGGTAAACTGCATTACCGTCCTACTTTTTGATGCTCTTTCAAATGAAGCAATGAAAAATTACATTTCATA
Source organism: Chrysogorgia sp. JL179-B06 (assembly GCA_035772405.1). Classification (NCBI taxonomy): domain Eukaryota; kingdom Metazoa; phylum Cnidaria; class Anthozoa; order Scleralcyonacea; family Chrysogorgiidae; genus Chrysogorgia; species Chrysogorgia sp. JL179-B06. The sequence continues at coordinate 10,648,512 of JAYKKM010000475.1, read as the reverse complement.
GGCACTTTAAAGTGCCACTACGATGAAAATTCACCCCCGTCTTTTAGATTTTATTTAGCATAGAATAGTATTTCTGGGTCGAAAGTGGTCATCGATGTAAAGAAAAACTAAAAAATGGTATTTTGAAGTAAGTATTTTGAGCTCTGAAGTCACTATTATTTAGGCCACCATTACTATAAACGTGTTCCAAGTGAGCCCGCAATTTCAAAAGGTAATATTGTTTGTGACGTCAGATTCTCAATGCTACGCCTGAATTTCGGTCGAGGTTATTTGTTTTCTTGTTTTTTTCGAGAAGTAGATGAAATGTCCAGCCTTTCAGACGAAGAATTTGAAAAAACGACATTGATTTACTTGAAGAATTAGCCACGTGGAGTCTTCGCGTTGAGAATCTGACGTCACTTCGTTACGCTGGTCAAGAACATGAACAATTAATGGCGGACATAACAACTCCAGATTCGGAGTAAGAAAAATAATACTTGCCATCGTCGAATCGCAAAACGGTTTCGACCAAGCATTATTTTGCTGCTCTTCCCTAGTAAGGAGCTGAGGGAAAGAATGGGCATTGAATCGGTGTCTGACGTGGTAAAAAGATGAAAAGATGGAAAGATGATGGTGACTGGGTGAAGAGGTGTATGTCGCTTGAGGTTGATGGTGCAAGAGGAAGAGGAAGGCCAAGGATGACATGGAGCCAGGTAGTGGAGAGGGATATGAGAGAGAGTGGGCTGAAGAGGGAAGATGCTAATGATCGAGGAAAGTGGAGGAAACTGTCATGGGGAACCACCGGCCAACCCCTGCGTAAGCGGGGAAAACGGCCGTAAAACGTCTGTTGTTGTTTGTTTGTTGTCTGCTTTATAAATACGTAAACATATCGATAGGTAAAAATTTGATCGTAGTGGCACTTTAAAGGGTTAAATATACAGTAGTACAATATTATAATATGCCTGGAAATAATTATTTTCGCTGTACCTGTCAGAATAACCAGCACAAATGAATTTGTAACGGACACACAAAAGATACTACCTGTCACGGTACAACTAAAGTTGGGCGGTATACCGGTATTTTTAGTTACTGTATTCACAATAATTATTTAGTTGATACCGGTATGGCGGTATTGGTTCTGACGGTATACCTGTATACCGTTGTTACAGTATACCGTACGATAAACCGGTATCATGACTTAATCATCAGTTTATCTTTTTATTTAAACTGCAAGAAAAGTTCAGTTCACAAATGACTAAATGAGAAACAAACATAATGTGTGCGTGCACACTAAATAATATATAGATTAGATTTTAACTTTTAAACAATTGCTAAGATGGATAATGTTCTGTCTCGGCGATTGCAACAATTGCGATTGTGGTTTGTGGTTTCCGTTTGATCGCTGTGATCACTGAGTTCATTTTTTACTTTTGAGCAATTGTGGCGATCGTACTCATCAAGCGATCATATATGAAGACCAGGCTTTTGAATATGGTGTTGAAATATGTAATAAAAGTAAAACACTAATTTATCCATCTAATTTTAGATCATTTTAACAAAACAAAATCCCGATAACTCAAACTTTTTTCCATTTTTCCTTGAATGTTTGGATTATTGGGTGTCAACTGTACTAAAAAATTGTAATGGTATACCGGTATATTTTTCGAATATCGGTATTGAAATTCCCATACCGCCCCCAACTCTAGGTACAACTTAGCGTAATCTCTCCAAACCTAGCGTAACGTCTCACAATTAGTGCAATAGCTCCAAGCTTAATGTACTGTAATGTCTCCAAACTTAGCACAATGTCTCCAAATTTAGCACAATTTCTCAAATGTAATGTCTCTCATCTGAGATTCTAAACTCAGTCCATTCAACACAAAAATGTTTTACTTTCACAAAAGTTGATGAGCATTGGACAAAATGACAGACATAATTAACATTGTAACTGTCAAATCTCTAGAAATAGGATATTTGTAACAGACAATGTCCATGACTAGCCACTAATATCCAGGGTTGATATACCTGTAGTACATCCTGAATACAGTACAATTTTATATAAAGAACTTTGGAAAAGTTAAAAATAAGATCTTACCTATATTGAAGTTCATAAAATACTCTTTGCAAGTTAAAAGTAACACTCTTGTGGGGGTCATCGCGCGATGTAGGCATGTGATAGACAGCCTACAATAAAATTAAAATAAACACTGATAGTACATACCTTTCTTATATAGCAAAGCAAAAATGTGGTGAACTGCCAAGATTTTTAGGAACAAAATACTGACATTTTGAGCAGAGCCCTTCATTGGAACCTATGAAGGGCTCTGCTCCAAACATCAGTACTTCTTTCCTAAAAATCTCAACAGTTCACCACCTTTTCACTTTGCTATAATTATATCCAAAAACACTGCCTACACAACACTCTACTTTTTTACATACCTTTCTTAGTTTATTAGTAAAAAATAAGGTTTGTAAAAGAGAGTTCATGTAACAAGTTGCTCCTTGATTTTTTAATCCAACATAGCCTGTATGCTTTTTAGAGTCCCACCTAGATAATCATAGTAACCAGTCAGTAATAAGCACTAAGGTTAGGCTGATGCCGACACCAGAAAAAAATACCGGTAATATCAAATATACCAGTATTTTTACAGTATTTTTACAGATCAAATTTTCACATTTAAACTTAAATGTTTTTTAGTACTGTATGTGACATACAGTTGTCAAACACAAAATGTTATAAATAGCAGTCGCGCGCATTCACACAATGCTGGCCATGGACTAAAAAAGTCTTTGAAGCGTGATAAATTTAAAATGTTTTATTTCTAATTTTATAAAAATCCAGTTTATAATTATAAATTTTTTGCGAGAAACAAAAATATATTCGCCTTGCCAGGCTTCAGTTGGGCTTGCTGTGGAGTGTGTACAATCTGTCAGGCTTTGCTAAAAAGTCTCTCTGACGGTGCACTGCTGGCTTCGCCAAGTACCACCATGTAAACTGGCTAAGGAGAGTAAAATCTCTCACATGAATCCTCCTGATTTATGTTTTTTCTAAGAATATGCAACAATGGTGTAGCACACAACTGAAAAGTTTCGATATTTCCGGTATCTGAGAATTAGAATATTGAGTATTTGGTATTTTAAAAATACTGGTAATTACCAAAATATCGATATATACCACATCAGCCTAACTAAGGGTGGTAACAGAGGTATGTAACTACCCTAATAATCTGAAACATCTTCATAGAGTATTGTCTAAATTAAAGAATTAAGAATGCAACTAATATCTGTTGCCTCTTGGTGGTCTCAGCTACCTAATTCACTAAATAAATCATTAACCATGAATTAATTACAATAGGGATATATCCAAGAAAACAGCTAAGGGACCGGTCATTAATTTAAAGGGGGGAGGGCTGGTGCAAATGAAATATTCCATGCTCAATTATTCGTGACCCTCCCCTTATGTAAAGCTTATTTTTAGCTGACCCCCCCCCCCCCCCCCCCCCCCCCCCCCCCCCCCCCCCCCCCCCCAACTACCCCCTCCCGCCTCTAAACAATTTGTGCTGACCTTTGTGATGATGACAATGACCACGATCATGATGATGACTAAGATGTATTTTAGATGATGAATGATGATTCATACTTGTATGATTAATATATATTAATATATTTCCAGGGTTTTTTGGACACAATGGAAGCCCAAATTTGTGTTGTCTTTTTAAAATTTCTACCATATTATATCAATATCTCTTGTTTTTAATAGGTAGCTATTGAAAATTTATTGTACACTAAGTATTAGAATGTACCCCTTTGATTATATTCCTGTTGCCAAAATATCTTTGTATCAAGGGACATCCTTTATATTTTGCTTGCACAAATTTTTCTGCCCCCCCCCCCCTTTTCCTCTGCATAAAAATGAGTGACCTTCCCCCATTTTGCACCAACCCTCCCCCCCCCCTTTAATTAATGACCGGTCCCTAAAGTACTTACGCCATTCCATGAGGAGCTTCAGCAACAACATGGGCCTCCACTATGATTGTATCATTAACTATAAATCCATTTTCTGTATTAAGAATTTCCTAAAATACAAATGTAAATACATGTAAAGAGCAATGTTGGCTATAAACAGAGTTTTCATTAATAGGCGGTTACTGGTGGTTTACCGCCCCCATTTTTCCTCTTACCGCCAGCTATTTATTCTGTATACAGTAGAACCTGAGTTTTACGACCACCCCTGTTGCCCTGCAAAAGTGGTCGTAAACGACAGGTGGTCGTAAATGGCAGTTAGTGATGTGACGTCATACAAGTAATATTGGAAGATGCTATTATGTTTATGACTATATTCTGTGTTCGCTAGTCGACTAAAAGATGGCTTTATAATTTAAAACCAATATAATATTTCTTCATAAAGAAAGAAAACCAGAAAAATTTCGGAAAAGAGCACAGTTTGAACAGAGCTTGCTGGGCGATATGTGCACGGTGAATTTTGTGAAAGAAAACCCGATGCGTGCATACTTCACTTTTAATCGCGAAAATATTTTATTTACAGCAATTTGATATAAGAAACAGACTAAAAGTGTAAGGAGCAACGATATATACTAATTCGTATGCACAAAGTTATTGGCGATCTTGCTTGCATTATAAACAAAGATGGCGGATAACAAATGCATCTTCTTGTTCCCTGTATTCGCATGTGGTCAAAATTCTTGCTTGTTGATTGTAACGTATTCCGCGTTTGGGATGATAAAAAGTGGTTGCTGATGAGATCTGTTTCCTGTATTCACGTGCTGTCAAAATTCTTGTATGTTTACTGCAAAAGACGAACGCTTATTTCGAAAAAAGTCGCTCATGACAGGTTAAATTTTGTGTTTGGGACCGCTAAAAAGTGGTCGCTGGTCGCGTTTGACAGGTGGTCGCTAATTTCAGGTACATTTTAACTACCAATCATCGGTGCCAGAAAAAGTGGTCGTAAATGGCAGGTGGTCGTAAAACACGGGGTCGTAAAACTCAGGTTCTACTGTATACTGTAATTTTCTGGGGACACTTTATATGTAATTTTCTGGTGATATTTTCTGGACACAGACCTCTATTTTTGAAATGTATCTTGCTATGAGGTGGGAAGAGCAAAAACGCATGTGAGGGGACTGGTGTATTTTCTCTCTTTGCCCCTCTCCCCCCAACAAGAGCCACTATGCAGGCTAGCAAACATGTGTCTGCATTGACTATTTTAACTATCAATGAGCTTTGTGTAAACATAGCCTATAAAAACAAATTGTTCACTTACAGCCCACTCTTTAAAACCACTGAAGCCCCAATCATTTTCCTTCACAAAAAATAAATGATGGATTTCTAAAAAATAATTATAAATTGAGCTTAATTATTTTTAATTTTCAAATTTCTATTATTGTTCTGACCAAAATGGTGATATGATCAGAGTAATTGATAGATAATAGAATCTGAAAATCACAAGTCAAAAATCACAAGTCAAACTCTGTAGAATACAGAACACTGAACACTAATGACATATCATTGGCATTTAAAGGGACACTCCGGGCCAAATACAAATGCAGTTCATATGAAAGATCTTACTGACGTTAGTTTATTGCCAAAGTTTCAGCATTCCTATCAATTTAGTTGAGAAGATATTGCTAGTTGAAGTTGAAAATTTGTGGATTTTGACGCCATATTGGTTTTGAAAATATGACGTCATTGAGTGATGCTTTATCGTCAGTGGAGTTGTTTTGATGGCGATCACATAGTGATAGTTATTGTGAATGGTCTTTGGACGAAAATTAGTCGAAATAAACTATTTAGTTCATCATGCAGGAAAGTAGAGGAGCTTCTTAGGCATAATACGAGATCACGTCACTCAGTGACGTCATATTTGAGAAACAAAATGGCGTTGAAATTGGACAAACTCTCCAACTTCAACTAGCCACATCTTATTAACTAAATTGATAAGAATGCTGAAACTTTGGAAATAATCTAAAGTCAGTAAGATCTTTCATATGAACTGCATTTGTATTTGGCCCGGAGTGTCCCTTTAAAGACTGCTGCATAGAATCAAAGAAAGTTTGGCTCTGAACTTTAAACACCAGGGGCGGGTTGTTCAAACGGCGATTAGCGCTAATCCTGGATTAAAATTTAATCGTCTGTTTATTTTGGTATGTTCTGTTTGACAACTTAAGTTCAAACTTTCTAAGGCAAAACATTTCGTAATCTGTATGATATCTGAACAGAAGCTTCCAAATATCTTTGTCTGCATCTTTATAATTTTGCCCACAAAATTGCCGTTAATCCTGGATTAAGCTAATCACTTTTTGAACAACTGGCCCCTGAACTTTAGACAAAATTTGCTCAATTCCCAAACTTTCATTGTATTTCACCGCTAAATCAATGTGCAATGTTTTTCCGTCATTTCCTGTGAATAATAAATCACTTTAGCAGCAGGAAAAGGTATGAAGATGAAATTTTCGCATGACAAGTTATTTTACAATTCTTCTCAGATATGTAAAATCCCCAAACCCCAGATAGGCACTTTAATATTGAAGTGAAATGATGAATTTAATGCTGCTAAATGTTGAGTTTATTTTTTGAAATTTGACTTTACTATAGTACTTTAGGCGAGGCTAAAACGCGGGTAGCGAGTAGGCGGGGGGTTAGGGTTAGGATCTTAGTTGTTTTGGGGTTGTTTCCAGTCATCTCTTCACATTTCCGACCGTTTTGGGTATACTAAAGAGACACCCACCCGCTGGGCCGCTACCTGTGTTTTAGCCCTGCTGATAGTACTTTGATTGCTTGGAAAAAAATTGCAACACAATTTTTCATCACGGTTGCACTTTAAATTAATAAACACTATTTCTCATTACTTTTCTTGAAAGATTTTTCAGGATACTTTTGGTTCACCATAACTAATTGAGCACTTGCGTTGCATGACCAAGACCTGGAACAGATAATAAAGGATTGAAGCACTAGAAATCCTTACAACAACAAAGGAAAACTCCATGTTTTTCTGACTTACAAAGATTCTGTTTCTGGACTACACTGGAGAAAGATGGCCAACATCTTAACCTTTTCATGATTTTGATTCGCTATTCTTTGCATACACATGACCCGCCTGGAAAATCAATGCAATGAGAAGCCTTTGTAAAAACATATAAATTATATCAACTATGTAAATTTTTTTAAATATTCATATTTTGTAGAATATATACCATTCAAATACTACAATCTGATTGGATATGTTACTTGCTATCAAATTACCAATAGATATAAATGTTTTGAGCTCATAATCTAATCAAGCAAACATGTAGAGGGTGTAAAAAGACTAAGCAGTTAGAGTACTGGTAAGTGGTCAATTATATGGTTGCATATACATGTAGTGGTTGCATATACATGTAGTGGTTTTATGCATTTAATGTTCATAGGCAGTATTAAGTGGTGTTAATGTAGTTTTACACCTCAAATGCTAATCTTATCCTAAACCCTAATATCAAACAATACTAACTATAAATGCCAGTGTAAAACTGTATTAGTGTCACACATCACTTACGTTCCTCACACAAATACAAATTTCATTCAAAAGACATTTAAATGCAGTCAAATTACAGGTAACGAAGTTAACAATCAAAAGTTGTTCTTCTCAAAAGTATGACAGCAGTCTCTAGCAGGCAGGCAGGCTCAAACAGACACACACCTTGTTACAACTCTATTGGGAGGTCTGGATAGAAAAAGGTTTGCCTGAATTTTCAGAAACTGTTGTAGACCATTTGTGAGAGGCCGTAGACCATTTGTTATGCATGCACAGATTGCAGGTAAATATTACGGCAGGGCTTGAAATTTTCAATTTTCGGCAGTATCCAAGTGGGATACCAGGTTTCTGAATTTGGTATCCCTCCTTGAAATCTAGTATCCCACTTTTGAATACTACATTATAGGATATTACGTTACTTGTTAGACGCTACGCTACATTGCAATATGTTACGCTACATTCTAAGTTGTTACGCTACATTATAAGATGTTACGTTACATTGTAAGACGTTACTTCAGATTCTGAAATTTTTATTGTATCCCATTGGGATACTGAAGTTAAGACTTCTAGTATCCAAAACGAAAATCTAGTATCCTGTGGATATCAGGATACTGCAAATTCCAAGCCCTGTCTTACGCACCTCATTTTGTGGTATTCGTATCATAGGACACATTTTAAAAGTCTTCCATTATATAGTTCAATCGCTCCTTTTATACCGTATGCAGAGCGCGCGTAGATACTAGAATATTCAATGGTTTTGACTGCTATCATTTTTGACCGGATATCAAGTTTCGAAGTCCGTGATTCAACTTTCTATTCTTGTCAAACGCAGACGCAATATGTAAACACTTCTGACGTATTATGGGGCTTTGGTATTTGACCTTCAACCTGTCTAACTTTGGTTTCACTTTCAATATCCTTGTGCAAATGGCCCCAAGTTATGTGCGCAATATTTACCCGCCGTTTCAATGTGGTGTGGGTAAATATTACGCATTTTCCTGCCGATTTTATACAGTCAAACCACTCGGTACATTAATCACGGTTTGAAAGTGTTGGAATGGTGCAATTAGGAACTACTTGTTACCTTTAGCATATCAGAATGATCCAGACAAACTTTTGTCATGGTTGATCAGCAATTTTTCTTAAGTAGAATTTTCTTCTGGCAGATGATTGTGCACAATCACTATTTACAAGTGTAAATTTACACTTTGCGTAGTGGAAACCTTGCCCCGGATTTACGTGTAGTATTCCACTAGGGTTATCATTTTCCATTTACATAACAATGGATATAAAATAGCCAATGTATATAATAAGTAGTTGTTACCTAAACTATTTCATATAATAAAGCACAAAAAGATAGCACGTTTAGTTTAGATGAACATGAAACTAAGAATTAAATGTATGCGTAATCTTAATAATGTATACGTAAACTAGTGAAATAATGTGTGCGTAATCTTTTGCCGCCGGTGCATAATCTTTACCAGTTTTGGAGAGTAATTGTTATGCAGAAACTTTTGCTTCATATCGGGTATTGTGTAGCTAAAGAAATATAATCTTCCATGGATATTAAAGAAAGAAAGGTAAGTTATGTAACAAGGCATCTAATTTTGGGTGCCGGAGATATTCCGCGAATAAATCGAAAGTTTGCTGAAAATGCGTAATAATTACCCTTCTTGACTATACAGTGAATAACATATTTATTTTTTGATTATATAACTCGAAAGACTTAAGTTACTGCATTATTTAGATAAGGAAAGGAAAACTAGAACCATAATACTTCAGAAAAAGTTATGGTAAATTATGAGTATCAAATCATATACTTTCAAGACCCAACTGGGACCAGTGGTGAAAAGTGTAACTTCAAGTCCTTCTGTCTGGGAATTGAACCCACAATCCTGGATCTCTAAACTAGCACTCTATTGCTATGAGCTTAGAGCTAGGGATATTTTACAGGGTTAGGAATAGGGATATTTAGGGTTAGGATTTAAGGTTTTTACGGTTATTTTGTTGCAATTGCATTTATAAGTTTATATAGTGATATCGGACTGGGACCATTTAACCTTGGGGTCCAGTGTCGGTCCTGTATCCATGGCATTTACAAAAAGCCACTCAGGCAGCCAATCAAACTGCAAGAAAACCTAGGATTTTATCTGCTCACAATTAATAAAAAATTAAATAGAAATATGGTTATACAATTAAATAATTATTTCTTAAAATGTGTCACAAAACTTTTGACATCCCTGTCACTTTATCAGCAAAAGTTGAGTATAACTTTAAAAATAGGCTGCATCAATCACTCACCAAGGAAGATTTCTTATATATACTGGCTCACTAAGCACTGTATCCTTTATTTTACTAAAATCCTTCACAACAAAACGAACAACTCCTTCTGGTCTAGCTGAATCTTCTTCCAACTGCATTTCAGCTTCCTTTGAGTTTGAATCTTTTCCACCAGCATCTGGCGACGTATCCATTGGCTCTGCAAACGTAACACACATTTTAGTGAACTCCAGAACAGTTGAAAACTTTCCCTAAAGCTCTCTTTACATTTGTTTACCTTCCCTAGACTCAAACTCGTCACCTTGTTCTGCTCCATTCATTGTGGTCAAAGAACGGTTGTCGACTTCGGGAATGTTTATAGGTCTTGACACGGAGTTCTCGAAAGTTTCCTCCTCCGTATTTTGGGAAACCTTCACGTGTTTGCTTGTGATTCGGCCAATTTCGATAAGTTTCCCCTCTCGGGGAGCGACAAAAGCTTGGTTAATTTAATACATGAAAGTGTTCAAAGCAATACAAATAACCAACCAAGTGTTCACACTTCATAGGAACCAGCTTTTACTCATAACCCGCCGCAAAGCATTATAGGCAAGGAAACTCATTTGAAATACTTCATGTATGCCAATAATAATATCTCAATGGACAATTTGCATTATAGCAATGCATCATGGGTAAAATGGTAGCACTTCATTTGCAGGGGAAATGGCCGCTACAAAGTGAGCATTTTGCTTGTGAAAATAATTGATTATTTTAAGCATATTTTCTGTAGCGCAGAAGAATTTCGAAATGGGCAATGTAGTTAGGGGATTATAAAGTACGTTGTGTACCAAAACACAGCGCGAAATCACAGCAGAAATGGACGAGAAAATTGCTATAGATCTATTGAAGGAGCGAAGAATATGCCAATAAATATGTTCCTGAAGGGAGGTTCTTCTCGACGTTTACAGGTGAGTAAGCTTAGTGAACAACGGCTAGCTCACCATTTTACCTCACAGACATGTGTGTGTTGTTGTTTTATTACGATCTTGTATTTGCTGAATGATCAAGTGTTCTGTAATGATTTTTTCGTTTGTTGAAATTGACAAACTTTGGCTGTCACTTGTTCGATAAGCATGTCCTTGAAGACAATGTTTTTAAATTGTTTTGGGGCGAAAACAAACCGGTTTTATCGGTAACGGCTTTGGCACTTTGTAAAAACACCAAGGAGAGAGCACTTTTGCCTGGGTTTCTGCTGTTGTTTTTCTTTTCTGTTTCGTTTGTTGTGGTCGGTTCATATCCTGTCAAATAAACCCGTAGGTTCTAGAACTAGTGTAGGTTGTAAATATAAATTCATAATATAAATTCATAACTCTAAATTCGTTAAAAATTTACCAAATTTACCAAAAGTTTTGTTGCTGTGTTGTAGGCGACAAGCTTTTAAAACAGTTACTTGGAAATTAATATAATTTTAGGCTAGCCTGAGTCACCTGAGTGTAAACTATTTTTAGACTTCAAAATTCGAATCATTGATAGGATAATATAGTTAGACTAGTGCATTGTTTAAAATATAGTTAATAGTTGATATAATCTTAATTTTTGCAAATTTTAGTAGTAGTTATAAATCTTGATAGTTATATTAAAATTTTTAGGTAGGTAACTGTATATATACATAGAGTAAATCTGTAAATAGTCAATTGTAAAATATATAATTTAATATATAAAAGCATATCAATAACATAAATATAATTGTAAATAAGAAATAGGTTTTAGTATTAATTATTTATATAATGGATAATGAACCGGGTCCTTCAATGGAGTCAGACAAATAATTGCCAACTTTAGGAGCGGGGGGGATTAACTATGTGTTTCAGAAAGGAAGAGAAAAGGAGGTGGAACATCTTGCTGTATTCCTACATGTGATAGCAATACAAAACGAAATCCAGAGCTTTCATTTTACCAATTTCCAACTGATAAAAAGCTAAGAGAAAGATGTGGTTGCATTGGGTTGGTAGAGCTATAACTTCATACCAAATAAGTATCACAAAGTTTGTTCCAGACATTTTAAGGTGGGAAGAAGACTTGTCTTCATAACGTTCCAACCATTGTACCTAAATTAATATTGCCAAGACCAAACAAAGCCTAGAGACCAACATCAAAATGTAGGGATAGAGCCATTACAAAACAGGACAATCACAGTCAGATGAAAGAAGAAAGTGCACCATTGGAAGACATGCAACGACACAGGATCTCAGAACTTGAGCATTTAGTTAAGACTCTTCAACAGAAAAACCAAGAGCAAGAAGAAGATATTTGCAGTCTTAAGGAAATGGTTCAGCAAAAAACTTTCTCTGTAGAACGGTTTAAAAGCAGAGATAGTGATAGTTCTACACTGGGTTCTGTGATTACAGCACATTTAAGGTATTTTATGATTATCTTTGTCCTGCTTGTGAAAGGTTACAGTACATTGGATCTTACAACAGTACAACATTATGAAGACAAGTCTTCTTCCCACCCTCAAAATGTCTGGAACAAACTTTGTGATACTTATTTGGTATGAAGTTAGCTCTACCAACCCAATGCAACCACATCTTTCTTAGCTTTTTATGAGTTGGAAATTGGTAAAATGAAAGCTCTGGATTTCGTTTTGTATTGCTATCACATGTAGGAATACAGCAAGATGTTCCACCTCCTTTTCTCTTCCTTTCTGAACACATAGTTAATCCCCCGCCTCCTAAAGTTGGCAATTCTTTGTCTGACTCCATTGAAGGACCCGGTTCATTATCCCATTATATAAATAATTAATACTAAAACCTATTTCTTATTTACAATTATATTTATGTTATTGATATGCTTTTATATATTAAATTATATATTTTACAATTGACTATTTACAGATTTACTCTATGTATATAGTTACCTACCTAAAAATTTTAATATAACTATCAAGATTTATAACTACTGTACTACTAAAATTTGCAAAAATTAAGATTATATCAACTATTAACTATATTTTAAACAATGCACTAGTCTACTATATTATCCTATCAATGATTCGAATTTTGAAGTCTAAAAATAGTTTACACTCAGGTGACTCAGGCTAGCCTAAAATTATATTAATTTCCAAGTAACTGTTTTAAAAGCTTGTCGCCTACAACACAGCAACAAAACTTTTGGTAAATTTGGTAAATTTTTAACGAATTTAGAGTTATGAATTTATATTTACAACCTACACTAGTTCTAGAACCTACGGGTTTATTTGACAGGATATGACCGACCACAACAAACGAAACAGAAAAGAAAAACAACAGCAGAAACCCAGGCAAAAGTGCTCTCTCCTTGGTGTTTTTACAAAGTGCCAAAGCCGTTACCGATAAAACCGGTTTGTTTTCGCCCCAAAACAATTTTAAAACATTGTCTTCAAGGACATGCTTATCGAACAAGTGACAGCCAAAGTTTGTCAATTTCAACAAACGAAAAAATCATTACAGAACACTTGATGATTCAGCAAATACAAGATCGTAATAAAACAACAACACACACATGTCTGTGAGGTAAAATGGTGAGCTAGCCGTTGTTCACTAAGCTTACTCACCTGTAAACGTCGAGAAGAACCTCCCTTCAGGAACATATTTATTGGAATTTCTTCGCTCCTTCAATAGATCTATAGCAATTTTCTCGTCCATTTCTGCTGTGATTTCGCTGTGTTTGGTACACAACGTACTTTATAATCCCCTAACTACATTGCCCATTTCGAAATTCTTCTGCGCTACAGAAAATATGCTTAAAATAATCAATTCTTTTCACAAGCAAAATGCTCACTTCGTGGCGGCCATTTCCCCTGCAAATGAAGCGCTACCATTTTACCCATGATGCATTGTTATAATGCAAATTGTCCATTAATTTCAGACATTTTCAGACTTTTTTTCAGAGAAACATGAATTGATATTTGCTTACCGCGATTTCAAGGCAATTCTGTTTTAAAATCATGAAATGTGAGAGTATCGTATTATTTTAAATATAAATTTTTTAATTCATTGATAATAAATGTTAGATGTTTCTGCTGTTTTTTTCCAATTAATATTCTTCAAAATAAATAATGACTTTTCATTTGAAACTTGTGCTTTGAGTTGAAACATCCTGGAACCAACGTTAATTACCTTAGTTCAGTACGTTCCGAACGGAATTTGCAATGATAATAATTCATAAAGAAAATTCAAAAGAAATTAATATTTAATCAGCATCTTTAACCCAGGATAAAACATTGATTAATTAAACATCAATGTTTTATCAAAGTTAACTTGCTGATTCTGAAAACATCAATCTTTTATCAAAGTTAACTTAATTTGTTAACGGAGTTAAAATAATTTGTTTGTACCGTTTCTAAAACTTCCAAACCAAGTATGTATTATATATTCTACTCATTTTACAAGTTCGTAACTGACTCTGACGACAATCTCGTTCCCAGTAGCCTTCTGGGAACGAGATTGCTCTGACTACCATATATACATGGCGTGCGAGGTCTGGGGACCATGGATGGGGAAAATCCCGCAGGGGTATTGCGGAACGTATTTCTAAAGCCTCAAATCGATACGTTTACAAATATGGTTAAAAGTAGAAAATTAAAGCTAGTGCCTATCATATCTCACGTAGTTCTTGAGATATTTAGACTTGTGCGAATGCAAATAAAGTAGCCTATGACGTCAACATATACAATTTCAAAGATATACTTGATTTTCTAAAAATGTAGAAACATCTTGACTTCATAGGTTATTAATTTGCATTGTCATTTGTGTTCATATTGAAATTAATGCATTTTTATGCAAGAAACAAATTCTGATTAACTTAGTTTATCAACCTGTTATTACGTCAACTGTTTTATCTTTATGTTCAACTGCATTTTTATGGAACTGTTCAAGTTACATCTGTTTAATATTATACATGTTCATGAACTAGTATATTGTGAATAGATGTTGAGAACGGTTACAACAGGTAGACGGGGCCCTTATACATGTCTTGGGCAAGGGGGTCAACAAGGGAGGGGGGAGAGTAAGGCATCTGCAAAAGTGCCAGGGGATGTCTGTGCTACTCATGGCTGCTCTTGTCTTACCTAAACTACCTCCGCTGCCACTTTGCCTTCAATAAGCCCACCACTTATTTTTTTGCAATTTTGCACAATATCATGCCTGCATTTCAAGGCGTTCTCACCTAGCCTGTGTCGCATCCGGCCTTTGGAAACCCGATATAGTCTATATAGGACTATATCGTGTTTCAAAAGGCCGGATGCGACGCTGACGCAGGCTATTATTTCCCTTGCGATAGAGTAACTTCTAGTTAATTTGCGTATCACAATAGTCTAAATATCTAAAGAACTCTAAATTGCCATTCCTATTCATTCCGGAGTGTATTTAAATAAGATAAACTTAGTTTTCGTTTCATAGGCACTTTTAGCCATAGGAAATCTATAAATTAAATACAAAACGAACGTTTTTGTTGCAGTTTTAAATGTTCAATATGTATTTAGAACATATTGAACAAAAAAATTCTTGAAAACGTTATTACGCCACTAAAACTAGGCTATAAAAGAACGAACATTTCAGCCACCTTCCATGCACGGCTAAAGACCACGTGATTTGTTGGTGTGACGTCAAGGTGTTTGTAAGTAAGCCGCTCCTAAGCAGACGGGAGGGGGTTCACGGCAACCTCGTACCCAGGGTCTTACCTTCGCTATCCCGCCCCGCCCCCCCCCCCTGGGTACGAGGTTGGGTTCACGGTTGGCAATTACAACCGCAAATTGGGCCAAGAAATACACTAGTTCCCAGCTCACTTCTTGGCTGGATTTGCTCGGTTGTGCGTCTTGTATGAGCGGCGAGCGGCAGCTTTGTTTACAATTGTCTAGCGGAATGTTTGGAAGACTGGGACACAGTCGAACCTCCTTGTGCTGATAAATAAATCCCCCCGTCTCTGAGCTTTCATTTGATATATTGATTGGCTAGTTTTGTCCTTAAATGTATTTGTTGTCTACGAATTTCTAATATAGACATCAATGACGCCATAATATGTTGGCGTAAAGTAGAGGTAAATATATATTTTGGTTTCGTTTACCTATGAAAGCGAAACCACGGAATCACAATAGATATGTAGGACATTCGACTGAGCGCTCGGGAAGAACGTTTCGAAATTTCTCACTCGGTGAAAATATTTAACAAAAGTTGTCAAATTTGCGGCGCGGTGAAACGTGATGCCTTCCCGTGATGTCTACATTGCGTTGCTCACACAGATTCAACAAATTCACTCGCATAACTCGAGATTACGTTTATACGGTTCCATGTCTCAGTGAATCAGAGAGGATTGTCAAGAGGATCTCTCTGATAGCATTTACCGAATACACGAACTTGTTTAAAGTAATTTCGAGCCATGCGAGTGAATCTGTTTGAGAAACCCAATGTAGATAAAACGAAGGCATCACGTTTCACCCGCGCCGCAAATTTCACAAATTTTGTTACAAATTTTTACCCAGTGAGAAATTTCGAAACGTTCTTCCCGAGCGCTCAGTCGAATGTTCTACACATCTATTGTGACTCTATGGTTTCGCTTTCATCGGTAATGAAGTAAAATATATATTATTTACCTCTACTTTACGCCAACATATTATGGCGTCATTGATGTCTATATCGTCAAAATAAGGTTTAGAAATGCGCGAACAACAAATACAGATAAGGATAAAACTAGCCGATCAATATATCAAACGAAAGCTAAGAAACAGGGGATTTTCTATAACAGCGGAAGGCCGTTCGACTGCGACTCAGTTTTCCAAACATTCCGCTAGACAATTGTAAAGAAAGTTGCCGCTCAAGCATGACGCATAACCGTGTAACTCCCGCCAAAAAGTGAGCTGGGAACTAGTGATATTTACTTTAGTTTTTACTAAAAAAAACGGGGGTAATTTTTACTCCTTTTTTGTGCCTCCAATAACTGAAATTGACGTTGAATCGACGCGTCGATTTCACCTCGTTCAACGACGTTGTTTCAACGTCGTGAAAACAATGTCGATCCAATTTGCGTTTTCAACCTTTTTTCAACGTCGAATCGACGTCGAAGAGCGACGTCGTTTCAACGTTGAATCGACGTCTTTTTGCCCGCTGAGTAGAGTTACCAATAATCAGTAAGTGTTCAATGGCCTAGAGTTTCCAATAATTGGTAATGTGTTGATATATACACTGCTGTAGTGAATGTGGGAGAGCTTGGAGTAGACTCAGAATTACTTAGACCGGGACTCAGAATCATTTTTCGGAGGATACGAACTTGACGATCGTCCATAGTAATTTAGGCACCTTATTAAGGACACCAAAGTGTGGGAGACGATGGTGGAGGAATGAGGATAGGTATAGGCAAGTGTCTTAGGATAGGTAGCAAGTTGTTAGGCGGGGGGTTTACGTTAGAGTTAGAAAACTCGTTAGGTGGGCGGTTACAATTACCAATTATTGGTAATTCAAGGCCATTGCACACTTACTGATTATTGGGTTAGTATCGTCATGTTTCGCGCACCGATTGGTAAAACTTCATGTTATATTAAAATAGACCCCCTAATCCAACCCTTAATCCTAACCCTAACCCCGCCTTAAGTGTTTTCCTATTCATAACCCCCCCCCCCCCCCCCCTGCCTTCAATAGCGTAGCGTCTGGCTGCAATGTCGACAAACAAACCAAATTTGACTCACAAATTATTGCAAATGAACTAGTTTCTTTTGTTATGGCTGCAATAATTATGGGTAAAAGCGGACAATCATGGATACTGACGTCATCTCGACGGAGTGCTATTGGTGCGCGAAACATATCAGAGCTAAATTCACAACCTCGTTCCGAGGGCTTTCCTGCTTTGGCGGGTTCGCCAGTCTCTGTGATAGATTTTTTAACAAATTGGTCGATTTTGATGCTTAGAAACGTCTTGAAAATTTTTTTTATAGAAAATAACAAGTATGAAGTGTGTTCTAAACACGCCTAACAACGAAAAACTGGTAAAAATAATTTCGTTTAGTAAGTCTGACAGGCTATACATTCCTTGAATTTCAGTAGATGGTGGCGGGTAATTACCCTGGGCAAAATAGGGTCCCGTAATATTTCAGTCAAAAAAATCTATTATTGCTATATAAATTGAAATAGACAAGGTAAAACTTGCAGGCCTCTAGCAAATAATAGCTGAGCATTTGCTCATGCAATTTTTCATTTACCCCTCCGTATTTTTACTCATATTAAAAATGACATCTTTAATAACAGAAATCAATGACGCTAACGGTGCTTCAAGCACCTCATTTACTTTAATAATTTATCCATTCGAATGATATATAAACCTAGAATAAATTCAACTTTATATTCCACCCGATTCCGTATGTACATGTGAACAAATAAATATTCTTTTTGACTGATTGCTTAAATAATTTTGTACTTTAATAGTTTATATGCTATTATTTTACATTAAGCTGGATTAAGTAATATATAGTCGCGCGAGCGACTTTCTCCTTTTGTTTTATGAGTGCTCGTGTGTAACCAAGTAGAAAACCATGCAATTTGTACAATAGAAAAGTCATCCACGCTCGTCCGCACAAATGCAATGAAAAATTCAGTTGTAAAATAACTATTTTGTTTGAAAGAACTCTTGAAACTATAAAGACTAACCATTTACAACTTTTTCATATCTCACTTATTAAGATTTGTTTAGTATGTAAATGATCATACTTATGACATCACAATCCATGGTGACTTATTGAAAGATTCTGCATATCTTTCCCATTATCACATGGAATCGTTTGATGATTTGCTTATTTGATGTCATTTGATACATCCACGCACATGCACCTGCACTTCAAGTGATTTCATTACATAATCTCAAGGATGTATAAGCGTTTTCAATATATTAAGTACTTATTAACCGAGCGCGAGGTCCGTACGGGAAAATATTTTGCTTGAGATCTTTTGAGTACAGACCGAGCCCGAAGGGCGAGGTCTGTACTCAAAAGATCGAAAGCAAAATATTTTCCCGTACGGACCGAGCTTGTGAGGTTAATAAGGAATTTATTAGATGTCTCGACTACAACGAGAAATAATTTAGAGAAAACATTATTTAAAATGGCTTGCTTTTTTCTCTAGTGTACTCTGTCTCCGTAGCATTTAAGATATCATCTTCGTCGGTTAGTTCCTCCGGATAATAGAGTTGGCCGTGCATTTTTTGTTATTTCGTTTAATTTTGCTGTAGTTTGTTGTTTTTGTGCGGGTCCGTACACCGAGTCCGTACGGTAAAGTACGGACCCGCACGTTAGCCAATCAGCGTTCAAATACGCCAGTTCGGACTCGCAAGACATATAATAAAAGTTATTATGTAGTGTGATGTTATAAGTATGATCATTTACATATGGAGAAAAGAGAAGAGCAAAGCTCTTGAGTAGACTGCAACCGAAGGAAATTTAGCCAGAACCAAGTATTTACTGTCGTACATGGCAATAAAAGACTTCCGAAAACGTTGAGCAAGTTTGACAAGTTGGTTTTGACAAGTTTTGACAAGTTGGTTTCCTGCATCGCATTTGATTGGTTTTGGTTTTTCAGCTCGTAATCCTATTGCTTGGTGAAAAACCATAAACCAATCAAATGCAATACAGAACTCTTCTATTGCCACAACAGTAAGTTATCACGATTGACGTTGCAAACATAGTGCGCATGTCTATAACTGAGGTTTTCCTTTCGCTAAAGGGTTCTTGATTGGTCCTGTTGGGATGAATTTCGGTTGCACGAGCACAGCGTCGGCTGTGCTCTCCTCTTCTGAAATAAAAACCAAACAAGTACGTTATTTCAAAGCAACATATATGTTATTTACTGGATGGGAGGTCCGTATGGAGAAATATTTCCCATAAGGTCTCAAAATGCGGCCTGACCTCGGGACGTTTTTGAGACCAAGGGAAATATTTCTCAATACGGAAATCATTAGTATTTCTAGTCAGTGGACAAAAAAGGAAAGTCTGTGCCTTTACCACCTTCGTCAAAGGAAATTGAGAGTTAAGTCTCTTTTCGGATAAAAAAACTCACTTATATGTCTTTCAATATGTTCAATCTCGTTTGAGTTCATTTTCAAATGTTTTTAGAATATTTTACGACTTATAAAATGCACTTAAAACTAAAATCATGTTGAGCGAGTCCGTATGAGCTGTCCGTATGGGGTATGGGCTCATACGGAGTCACAGACCGCTCGTTAGCCAATCAGAAAGCAGGATTTGGTCAACCTCGTACCCGCCAGGATACGGACAGGAAAATAATGAGCTTAGTTATCAAATTAGCCCAAACATGTATGTGTAGACTGACTCATACAATTACAGGCTTTGAAGCTCTGCCTCTTTTCTATTGAAAATATACAAAAACCTACAACAATAAACGAAATTGAAATTAATTCAAAAGGCAGATCAGTTTGACATCAGATGTGGAAAATGACGTATTCTCTACTCTAAAGGACTATACTTAAAATCTAAACTTTGAGGACTGAGATCGCATCTTTTCACATAGAACACACTCGATACTTTATCGCTTTGTTGTCAATGGCTTTTGGTTCATTTTGTTCTCTGTTTTTAACGTTGTGTTTGTCTTCAGATGTTGCCGTTTACCTTACCTCTGAGCTTGTTGATTTCGCTTCATGTTTACACGCGTTACTGGTCGTTAGGCATTCATTTTCTTCACTTATAGATAAACAGCTTTCAAGAAAAGCAGCACTAATGTTCCAGGACGTGTTATTGTTCGAACTTTTTGAACGAACATACTCAAATCCTCTTTTATTTTCATCTAAATCAACTCAGAAATTTTCCCGCCAAAACTTACCGGTCCGGAAAAGGCGTATTGCCCTCTCACAGCGCCGGGAGGGCAATACGCTTTTTTCCGGACCTCTCATGAACCAATCAGCGTGCGCCATCTTTCTTAGCCATATAATAAAAACAAGTATTTTGGCGTACAAACATACAGATACCGCTGAACAACAGAGTTGCATCTCACAATAAGTAACGTTTATTAGAATAATTTACTCACCAGCCTCCCCGCGTTCAACACGCCGTCTTTCCCAGACCAGAACACTAGTGTCCATTCCTCCAGTTGTGATCAACATTTTATCGTCGTGTGTCCATCTAACGTTAGTGACATGAGACGAGTGACCATTAAATTGACGATATTTAGCGCCATGGGCCTGGGTAAAAGAAAAAGAAATTAGAACAGAAACATAATATAAGGCCGCTTCTGATTTCCATTTCGCGAAGGAGCACAGGAATTTCAAGCGACCAATAAGAGGAATAAGACCAATAAGGTTCCAAATCTTCGGCTTCCATAACGAGAAAATTATTATTAATCAACGAAATACAGATTGTTTTGTGTCTTATTCTCTGTGTTTTAAAGGGGTATTAGTTTTCTTCTAATCGTTTTAGTTTCAGAGAAATTTGGCTTTGTTTATCGTATTTTTGTAAATTGAAGGCCGCCATTTTTGTTCTGATTGCGGGAATGACGTCAATCCCTTCACAATAGCATGACAATAACGTGGTCTTAGTCTACTGTGCGCGATTTTTATTCACGCTATTAGTATTGTGAAGGATTTATTTTCAAAGTGTTTCTATCACTCAATGACGTCAAAAATTAATAGGAGCGATCGCATTCGCCCGCAATCAGAACAAAAATGGCAACCTCGTACCCAGGGTCTTATCTCCGCTCCCCTCCCGCCTTGCAAAAATGGCGGCCTTCAATTTACAAAAATACGATAAACAAAGCTAAATTTCTCTAAAATTAAAACTATTAGAAGAAAACTAATACCCATTCTCATTTAAGGTGACAAAGAACTTTCATTTAACCAACACTTGTTTTTGGGGTGGTGTCCCTTTGAGAGAAATGGTTCATGGTTCACGATGTTCTGCATCGAGTTATAGATATACTTAGGAAGAAATAGGATGTACAAGTGTTATGCTGTTTAGGTAGTATATCAACCTTTTGAGTTTTTTATTAATATACACATACTATACTTGGACGATTGTCAAGCTCAAGTGATTATATACATATGTCAAGCATACATATGTCATGCATATGTCACAAAACATACTACCACTTACCGTAACCGGGTAATTAAAGAGCTTCACGTGACCAAAGTCGTCCCCAGTCGCCACAAGACGTTGATCTTTGCTGCGACATGTTGAGTTAACATCTGTAATATCAGTGGCAGGGGGAAAGATCCCTCTTAAGTTAGGTCCCAGGACACCAGTGACAGTAGCCCAATCTACTCTCATAACTGCTGTATCGTTCATTGTTTTTCTCATGGCACGAGGCGCCTCAAACAGAAGATACTCACGAGCACCAGAGTTCGTCAGGAGAAGTTTTCCTGGAAAAAAACGAACCCATCCAAATTGTTCGAATATTACAGGGTAAGGAAAACAACGTCATAATATCACATAGGACCATATCATATAGGAGACAATGTCATATAGGACCATGTCATATAGGGGAGCGTTATTCACGTATTGCACCGTAACTTTGTTAAAGAACATTGGAACAAAAATTAAGTTTGTCTAATATGAAAAAACTCGTAAAATGATAGAGTAACACCTTTTCCGTATTTTACTTCGTTTTTGAAATATTTCAGTTTGTTTGATATGTAAATGAGATGGTCTCTGACGTCAGCTGCAGGGTAAAGAATTTTCACTCATTACAAAATGTCTTATATCTCAGTGATTGCTAAGTTTACAACGTTCATTATCATGAGCCATGAGGAGTTATTATACGCACATTTTCAAGTAAATTTGTCGAACAAACTTGAAGATGTAACTCACGAGAGCCTGCAATTTTTCCGCCCGCCATTTTTCCTCCCGCATGAGAGAGATGCCTGCGGAGGAGGCTAGATGTAACTAATATTTTAATGAGTGAAAATTCTCTACCATGCACCTGACGTCAGAGACCATCTCACTTACATATCAAACAGACTGAAATATTTCAAAAACGAAGTAAAATACGGGAAAGTTGTAAAAAAGGTGTTACTCTATCATTTTACGAGTTCTTTCATATTAGACAAACTTAATTTTTGTTGCCAATGTCCTTTAACTCTTTCCTGTCCGGCTGAAAATAATCCAAAATTGAACTACCTCTTTGTTCTATTGATATCTTGGGAAATATCCATAACTGTTGCGAAACCTATACCTTTTCTGAAAGCCCAATAAACCGGCTGTCACCAATGCTTTTAAATTTTCTGAACAAGACACATTATGTTAATATAAATTAGCATTAATTATCATAAATCAGGTTGAAAAACTTTTCTAGAAAAGGCCATCTTGCACGCCCGCGTAACATCATGAAAATTCAAAATGCCACCAATCGCAGAGTTGTTTATGAAATTTAATCAAATTTGCCGTGTGAGTGGATCCCTGGCGGTTGTCGAATTTCAATTTTTAATCTTGCGTTGTCAATCGAAAAACACGGCACACGGTAACTTCGGGGTCTTCTATGACCCCTTTTGACTGGGCCGGACAGGAAAGAGTTAATATAGCAAGATGTTCTACCATTGAATTACATGGACTCAGGTGATAGAGCGAGATGCTCTAACCATTGAGCAACATAAACTTAGAGGAAAGAGAGGTTACGATAAGTAAAATGCTCTAACTATATTGACCACATGGACTCAGAGATGACAGAGCGAAGGTTATAACAAATGTTGGTTTCAGGCCTTGTATAAATCAATGGTTGATATCCTCGACAATTACGCAGGGTTACTGACTCTTGTGAAGGACTTAGCTGGTCTTAAAATAGAGGTTTACCTTTAACGTCCCAATCAACATGCGTGACATAACTAGAATGTCCTTTACAAACTCCAAGTCGTCTTCCTCGTTTAACACTGTAGATGTCCACAAAATTATCGTGCGATGCGACAGCAAGGAACTTACCATCTAAAAAACAAAAAAAAACATCAATGATTTTAATATGATTTTAATTATTTTAATACGATATTAGTAATTTTAATATGATTTTGATACGTTCTTAATATGATTTTAATATGATTTTAATAAACAACAATGTTACGCTAAAAATCGACGTTAAAATCGTCCCGTGCAGCATCAACTTAATGACGAACCTGGTGAGAACTTGACGTCAGAGATTTCTTCTTTTCTGTCCTTGAAATTAACAATAACAGCGAGAGTTTGTGAATCAATTATGCTCAAACTACCATCATTGTGACCAATAGCTATGGTGTCGCTACCAGGTGAGTAACACACACATCTTGACCCTTTCTTCAACTTCTTCACCAGCTTTAGACGGATATTCTTTAGGTCCCAGATCCTCACGGTCTTATCATCGCTTACTGTCACACATTCTTCCTTATAAGGGTGTACAGCTAGGCCCCACAGTTCGCCTTCTCCGTGCCCCTACAACAAATATGCTATTCTTGAGAAATAAAATAATGGTGGCAAAATAAACCAAAGGTGCTAGCTGTTTGGCAGTGGCATAACTAGAATTAGGGGTCAAGCATTAAGGTTTTCCGACAAGTGGGCGTGGTCATGTGGGCGTGGCACGTAGCAAAATGCCATATTTACTCACTAATTTATATAACATTAAATCATTTCTATGCATGTCTTTTATACATAAATTCATCTTAATTGTTCTTAAATTACGCAATCTTTCCGTCTTATATTAGCAAACAAAAAACGGTTAGAAAGTCAATATTGGTACTATTCTGATCTGGTTGCTAAGCCGAAAATGTGTACTTTATAGTTTAATTTAAATTTTCCTTGTTCTTGCGTTTAAAAATGGCTTTTGGTGATCCCTTACAGCAATGGATGAGACATGCTCGCGATTTATAGCGATACATGCGAGATTAGAAAGACAGTGTTCTGTCATTGTACTCCGTAAATAAGTTTTGACTCGCTTAAGGCAACTGAATGCGCTCTCATCATGAGCTGTGAAAACAGGTAAAGTTAGAGCAAGTCTAAGCAACGTGGTAATGTTTTCGAATTGAGCAGTAAGTTTTTTTCGCATGGAAATTTCCGACAGATGACCTTCTAGATGTTGTGTGAGGGGCGACTGCCCCTATTGAAGGACATGTAAGGACATCAAGGTATTTTAACACAACGTGGTGTATTGAATAAATCTTAAGATTGTTCACACAATCCAAGTTGGGATTACGATCCGTTAATCAAGCCCCAGTATCAGCCTACAAATTATCGTTATTGGTCTCTAAACCTTTCTTATAATACTAGTTTGGAGAAGTTGTTTTAAAACAAGTCAGTTTATCTTTGGCGATCACGAGCTTGACGATCGTCCATGTATCGTCATTAATTCTCATTACCTCTATGCATGGTTAACCACTGATATTATTAGGAGAAGTTAGATGTTGATGACTCCCTGGAGCATAAAGGGTTAACCCAACCAAATACTTAAAAAACGTTGTCAAGACAACCTTTTCTACCAACGACGACGACGTCCTTATCATTAAGGTTCTTATATACCTGCGCAATGATCGTCATTTTTCCATCTTCTTCAATTTCAATCACCTAATATAAAAATAACACACTGGTTATTTGCCAAGAACTCAGTATGCTGATTTTGTTTAGAGACTTTAAGATCTACAACGCGGCAACCTCGACAACGCGGCCCCAAAAACGCTAACAATCAGTGTGAATTTAAGAATTTGAAAGAATTCATCGTAAATTGACGACAGTATATGAGGTTTGCAGTTTGTTTGATTACCTCCAAAACGCTCCACTTCTGCTAAAACGATTCTAGTGTTTGAGCTAAAGTCAACATTAAGGGTCCTGAAGACGTGGAAATGCTCAGAGTTGCGTACTAAACAGAACGAGGACGGTGTCATGGGCGGATCTAGGGGTGGAGAAAATTAGCACCCCCCAGAAAAAGTCAGCATCAACCAGTGTATATTAAAATTTTCATGATTTATGGCATTTTTGACATAATTTAAGGTGGTGGTGGATGGGTGCACCCCCCTGAAAAAGCTGCACCCCCTCTATCAGATGAGCCTGGATCCGCCCCTGGACGGTGTTGAGAATACTCTTGGGACTACAAATGAAGAATTCTTTTGTTTTGAAAGCCGCGTCGTCGAGGTGTCGCATCGGAGATCTTAAAGTTCCTTTTAGAGAAATGGTTTGGGGTGCTACGTCGAGTTATACACTTCCCACGTGGGAAGAGCACGAAAAGAGCGTAAAGGGCAGGTTTTCCACTAGGTGAAGTTCGCACTAGGTGAAGTTCGCACTAGGTGAAGTTCGCACTAGGTGAAGTTCGCACTAGGTGAAGTTCGCACTAGGTGAAGTTCGCACTAGGTGAAGTTCGCACTAGGTGAAGTTCGCACTAGGTGAAGTTCGCACTAGGTGAAGTTCGCACTAGGTGAAGTTCGCACTAGGTGAAGTTCGCACTAGGTGAAGTTCGCACTAGGTGAAGTTCGCACTAGGTGAAGTTCGCACTAGGTGAAGTTCGCACTAGGTGAAGTTCGCACTAGGTGAAGTTCGCACTAGGTGAAGTTCGCACTAGGTGAAGTTCGCACTAGGTGAAGTTTTTCTTCTCACTATTTCTCTTCTATTATGAACTCTCGACTGGAACTAACCACAGATCTATTCAATTTTCAAAATAGAAATGTCAATAAACTCGATGGAGCATGCCAAACCTTGAATCATTTCTTTTAGAATATAGAATAAAACAAAAAAGAATAAAAAAGCAAGCTTTATTTCGTTGATTAAAATATTTTTCACCTTAAGCCTACCGCACACGAGAGGAAACAGCTTAGCAAATGGCCTGGCAAGGCAGTTATTTTTGGTCTCGAAAGGCAGATTCCTCACTGTGTGCGGTGAACGTGTGAATCGGGCTCAGCCAGTTTAATCAATTAGCCAATGAAATTGGATTACTTGCTCACGTGATTTCAAAGTTGAAGATGGTGGAAACTTTCAAAATATAATTTCGGACTTCGACTTCGGTTCAAGATTGCACTAACAGCACTTTTAGTTCGAAAAATCCGTCGCAGGAGATCTAGACGCAGAAAGACATGGGCCAGAGAATGGATTTTGAGAAGTCAGCAACAAGGGGCATACCCAAATCTTTTACGCGAATTGAATGCGGAAGACCACGATGCGTTCAGACAATTCCATCGATTGGATAGAGAGTCGTTTAAAACAATCCTTGCCATGGTTGGCCCCTTCGTAACCAAACAGGACACAAATATGCGTAAATGTCTCCCTCCAAGCGAGAAACTTTCAATAACTTTACGATATCTTGCCACATGTAAGTAATATAATTGGCAAATCATGCAAAATAAAATACAATAAAACACATCTTCTCACACCTTGAACAAAAACCTGCTAAAAGTGCTGTTGGTGCAATCTTGTCGCTTTGCCTATCTTCGTCCGTCATCTTCAACTTTGAAAACTCCGCCGCACACGAGAGGAAACAGCTGAGCAAACTGCCGTGTGCGGCAGGCTTTATGGAAGCCGAAAAAGTGGAAAGTTTCTGATTGGATGCTTGAAAATTCCTGTGCTCCATTCTGATTGGTCTCTTGAAATTCCTCAGAAGCAGAGTTATATCATGATGGATAGTAAATAGACACTCTCCTCCGCAGAGGCTGCTTGCGCTTTTATATATAGTAATATACTATAGGTGGGCTATTCGCTGCCCAAACTATATATGGTGCGCAAGTAGTCGCCAGAACCATGTTGAGCCCGCCAACACCACTAACCCAGCGGTAACATGTTCGTACTATATATCTGCCCGAACTCTAAAAAAAAGCGCACCATATATAGTTTGGGCGGAGAAGAGTGGTAAATAGACTTTTTACTATCCATGGTTATATCAATGTCATAAACTGATTTTTAGCATTTAAACAATGTTCTTATCATTCTGATTACGTAAAGTGGAGCTGAAACTTGCGCATCGGCATACTATATTACTTGTGCGGGCGTATATGACAGGTACGACTGAAAAAGGTTGGTGTACTGGAGTTTGTTGTTCAAAGCTTGGATAACTCGCTATCCGGTGGATAAATCGCTATCCAGTGGATAACTTATTTTCTTGCTTTTTAATTTTTACGGTCGATATTATGGTGAAATTTATAAAATTACATAGCAACGAGCAGTTATCCAGTTAATAAATCTGTTATCCGTCGCATAGTTATCCGCCCTGCTATCCACGCTTTGAACAACCGCTTTTTATCCGCTGGGTAGGACTTATCCACCGGATCACTTATCCAGGCTTTGAACAACCGACCCCTGCTGAAATAGTGTGTAGGAGAAGCAAAGGCTCGCAAAACGTTAGACCTCCTACACACTATTTTGTTTGGCAGTACACCAACCTGTTAGAGTTTTTGATTTGTATTTCTACACTGTCTACGCACGCAGCACAACACTTGTATAGTTACAACTGAATAATAAGTCAGAGTAAATATGAAAGTTACTAAGTTCTCTAAAGAACTGGATGTAATACGAAAAAGAAAAGTACCGGTACTTAGTAAGAGTACGTATTTCCATAGATTTGACGTTATCTTCTTCAGGTCAGACCATTGTTCGAAACGTCGTCCATGGAAATACGCAAGTACTCTTACTTAAAGAGTGAGTGTCAACCGTGACGCATTGCACGCTCGGTAGGCCATTTTTTGAAGCACGAAATTCCCTTGGTGAACTTCATCCATAAAAATCTTGTCAATCCTTGATATGAATGATTCATTTTGTCTTTCAATTGAAAGAAGATATACCTTTCTTGACTTTCGTTTCGAATTATGTCAGTCTTGACTGACGCGAAGCGTGGAAGACCAAGTGATGAGATTCAAACAAACAAATCAGGTTCCGAGTCGATGTATTTGGATTGTGGATGAATAAGAAAGCCTCTATAGGGTTTTCTGAGAAGACTCGGCGAATTTCCGAAGTATTTACCACATCAAGTTAGCAACGAAGCACTTCAAAACACTTCGTTATCGTATGGAAAGATAAACACAAACGCGCAATGCACGACGGTTGACACTCACTCTTTAAGTGTTTTTCGACATATTGAAGTTCTCTTATTTCTCTTTTTCCTAGTTACAACTGAAGACAGATCAACCATATACAACACCATGGTGTATTACACTTCACCTCATCATTTCCTGTACCAATCAAGATTCTGGTTGAGTTTGTGTGAATAGAGCGAACAGGAGGACAGTCATCAAGCATGATCGAACCATAGTTCATGGCAGAACGTTCAATTTTGAATGCTTTCAGACATTGTTCAAAAAGCATGTCCCAGATAACAACTACGCCATCTTTGCCACCAGTTACAAAGCCCTTGGAAATAATTAAGGAGAAATTTACCAACACAGTGTGAATACACAAGTGTCCAATGGACTACCACATGCAAACCCTCCATAACTGACAGTCGTAGAGTGCAGACTGAAAAACACTCTATCAATACTTGGATACTTCCTACCTCTTTTGAAGCATTTCTCAAAGAATACATGGCATAAACGGCTCCTTTGTGTCCTTTGATGGTACGACGTAAAGTGGTTCCTTGCCATGCGTAGATCTCGCCATTCTCTGCTCCAGCAAAACATGTGTCATCATGTGCACTGTGACAGACACACAACATGGAAGAGACTTGACCAGCTTTGCCATAAGTCACAGGGCGTTTATCAATCTTTGAAACTGAAAGACACAGTATGAAAGTCATACTACACCATACTAAACACCACCACACCAGTCCATTATCACAGCATATAATACATTATACTATATTATACCATATATACGAAATCAAACAACACTAAACAACAAAATACCACTACATATCACAACATATCATATTACTGGTACAACTACAGTATAGCATGTCTGTATCAAACCACACCAAATCACACCACACTATACTGCAGGTATACCATACCAAATCACACCACACTATACTACAGGTATACCATACCAAATTACACCACACTAAACACCACCACTCTAGTACAGCATACATGTAGCATATGATATCATACAATAGTATTAGTGTACCATACCAGTGATACGCATACCATATACCAGTGATATGTACACCATACTATACCATACTTAATACCATAGCATATCTTATACAGTAATAAATATTGTACTACATCATACATCACACTATATCATATCATACTGTGATATTATACCAGGCATGGCATACCCACCATGCAATGCAATGCAATGCCATATCATATTATACTATAATTTTTCACCATACCATAAACTAAGATGTTACTAAGTTTCTACCAATGGTTAAAGATAAAACTAAGGTGTGTTAGTGTGGAGATTAGAGGATACACAATCTTACCATTATGAGTCCAGAATTTAATATGTTTCTCTCCTACTGTGACAAAGTAATTATTGTTAAATGGATTCCACTCTAAAACATAGATCTTGTCCTTGTGTCCACGGGTTGTAGCTAGTTTCTCAGCTTTCTTCCAGTCCCAGATACAAATACAGTGATCATCATCAAGACCAATGTCAGCCAGTTTCTTTCCATCTCCTGAAAATGAAAACCATATCAAAGCAAATCAGAAATGCTGCACAGGCTGTGTTACAAAACAAATAAAAAATAATAAAATATTAACCTAATAAGAAAACTGACAAAACTGTGTGCAAAGGCCCTTCATCAAACTCAGGGTCCGAATTAGAGCTCCAAAACAGCTTCGCATTTCTCTTTAGTGTCACAACGTTGCTTAGAGTCTTACAACTTTACGTAGCGTCGTACAACGTTGCGTAACGTCTTACAACGTAGCGTAACGTCTTACAACGTAGCGTAACGTCTTACAACGTAGTGTAACGTCTTACAACGTAGCGTAACGTCTTACAACGTAGCGTAACGTCTAACAACGTAGCGTAACGACTTACAAACGTCTTACAAAGTGTAACATATGTCGTACAACATACCGTAACGTCTTACGTAGCGTAACGCCTGACAACGTAGCGTAACGCCTTACAACGAAGCGTAACGTCTTACAACGTAGCGTAGCGTCTTACAACGTACAACGTAGCGTAACGTCTTACGTAGCGTCTTACAACGTAGCGTCTTACAACGTAGCGTAACGTCTTACAACCTAGCGTAACGCCTTACAACGTAGCGTAACGTCTTACAACGTAGCGTAACGTGTAACATCTTACAACGTAGCGTAACGTCTTATAACGTAGCGTAACGCCTTACAACATAGCGTAACCTCTTACAACGTAGCGTAATGCCTTCCCACATAGTGTACAGTAACGTCTTATAACGTAGCCTAACGTCTTATAACGTGGTGTAACATCATTAAGCCTTGTAATTTATGTTTACATCACTCGTGTCGCGTCCGAACTTGGTTACTTAAAATCAGCTTCGCAATTCTCAGAACAATCACTTCGCAGATTCTCGAAATTTTCAAAATCGCTTCGCAATTTGCGATTTGCTAATTCGGACCTTAAAAAACAAAAGCTTTTTCCTAATTTTTTACAGCATGTTATAAGAACCACACAATATTTTTGTTTGGCCTTATCAACAATTATTCAACAACATACCAGAAAAATCAACACATATAATGCCTCGTTTGTGAACGCCTTTTAATATCGAGACAGTGCTCATCGACTTGGTGTCCCAAACATGAGTCGCAGGGTTTTTGCCAACCTTTAGTAAAACAAGAATATGAATGAAATGTTCTGGAACAATATTATTCATCCCACTCATCCGATATCAGCCATTTACAGTTTACTTTCAAGAAAATACATGCAACAAAAGACAAATAAAATAAAAATAAGGTAAAATAAGCTCTAAATACATCATGACCTTGACCTTACCTGTCCTGTTGCAACATAATCCTTATCATCATGAACAGTAAGACAGAGGATGTCATCCGTATGTCCTTTGTAAAACCGCTGTTCATGGGTCTTACGATTGTAGCAGATTCCCAAGGCAGCTGTATGGAAGACTATTTCATCAGAAGCAGTGTAAAATACATTATTGCATGCATCATAGCCATGGTATCTAAGGATAAAAATTGTAAGTTCTAAACAATTGCATGCAACGCATCTCATACTAAATCTATAATAGTTTTACTAATTAACCTTTTAAGCCAAGTGTCAACATACAAATTCTCCTTACCAGTATTGGTCTCCATAAAGGTCAACCCTAATGTCCCAGGGGTGACCAATACTGTACCTAACTTCTCCTAATAATATCAGTGGTTAACTATAAACCAAACAGTAATAAGAATAAAGGAAATGATCACCAAAGATAAATTGACATGTTTTTAAAACAACTTCTCCCAACTAGTGCTATACATGTATAAATTATTATACCCTCATATATAATCTACCAATCAAATGTCTCTATTAGCATCATGTGGCAGCCCAATATTTTACGATGTAGGACAGCGACATATTGGACAGTAACCTTTCGACTGTTTACGTGCGAAGAAACATCTTTGTGTTAAGATATTTTGTTCGATATAATAAAACACCAATAGGATTAAACTTCGCCTAAAAATACAAAATATTTAAGTCTCGATTTGCAATATTAGGCTCGACCTTCGGTCTCACCCAATATTGAATTCTCAACTTAAATATTTGTAATATTGGGCTCAGAGGAATCCAATAAGTAATAATGTTTGTAGGCCAATAATGTATGTTGATAAATGATGATACTTAGGGTTTATTAGGTGCCTATGCAATGAAATTTTGAGTTTATTTGTGATTCTGAAAATGTTGCAGATGTTTCTGATCATTTTCATATATATTAAGATACAAAATTCAAACTGGAAGTTGTAGTAATATCGGCTCAAAGTGCTGATTTTTGGGAAGTACCCTAAATGTGAAATTTTCTCTCAGTGTTGTGACTTCATGGCATGAAACCAGCATGGCATTTAACAAGGTAAAAGTTAAGTGTAGTTGCAAATACTGTGTTGCTGGTGGACCACACAGTATTTGACACCAGCATGGCGTCTGGCAAGGTGAAAGTTAGGTGTGGTTTTCCCTATCAGTCATACTTATGATGTCACAACGCTGAGAGAAAATTTTGCATTTACTTGCACAAAAATCTGCGCTTTCAGCCGATATTACTACAACTTTCCGTTCAAATGTTTGTATCTTAATATATATATTATGAAAATGATCAGAAACATTAAAATTGTGTTGATTGTTGTTGTCATTCTTGCGAGTGGTCATACTTATGATGTCACATGCAGAAACAAAAATTTTGCAAATAGTGGCCTGATTAAAGTTGTAATTTGAACAACTACTGTAGTAGTTTGCAGAATTTAGTTGCAGAATTTTTAATTTGCAGAATTTCATTGCATATAGGCACTTTAAAGGTTAATGGACATATATTACAAGTTTTAATTTGTTTAAACACTTACAACCTCAAAAAAGCAAAATTCACCAATCTTTCTTACCCAAATGCAAACTTCAGCTCAAGAGTCTCTTTAGGTATTTTCTGATTGGACTTTGCACTAGTGA
Source organism: Chrysogorgia sp. JL179-B06 (assembly GCA_035772405.1). Taxonomy (NCBI): domain Eukaryota; kingdom Metazoa; phylum Cnidaria; class Anthozoa; order Scleralcyonacea; family Chrysogorgiidae; genus Chrysogorgia; species Chrysogorgia sp. JL179-B06. The sequence continues at coordinate 10,615,285 of JAYKKM010000475.1, read as the reverse complement.
GAGATTGTTTGGGACTCAAGGACTCTTTACTGAAAAAGATTATTATAAATATTTCATTAGGAAAGTGATATATAGGAGGGAAAAATGCCTAGTGGAAACACAAGTCGAAGCCAATTGTTTTCAGGAATTTTTCCAGTTGAAATGGAGTTTTAAGTTAGCACTTAATTCCTTTTTCAAATTTATAGTTTTGTAGTTATCATTAGCTTTATTAGTTGTATATGTAGTGTAGTTTTGATTTTATAATGAAATGTAATTTAGTTTTATAAGTAACTTAAGCAACTTTAAGAATGTATTGTAGAGCATTGAGACTATTATATAATACTCCTAAAATGTTTTTATTATTATTATTATTCATATTTCTATTACAGCACAGAGACCCAAAAGCCAGTTTCTATTTGTTTTATAAAATAGCAAGTGTCTTACAACACTCGAGATAATCTAATCAAAATGGAATTGGTGTCATTTGTGCCTCTGTACTCCAATAGAAAACAAAGCTTGGCCAATGAGACCGAGTGCATATAAGACACTTGTTTTAAATATTTCTAGAGTAACCTTCTCTTTTAATGATAAACTACCTGACCAATCCCCGAGTTCTTTGATGATCATTAAATTCCTTGACTTGTAGTGAGAATGGACATCTTTCGTCATCATGTTCATATGTCAAACAAGACTTACAAGCAATGTCATGTCTTGCTTCACTTGATGAAGCCAGCACCCACAACTCTTTATTCCACTGTGACCAAGAAACAAGTCCTCGCAACGAGGCTTTGCGTCGAAAAGCTTCATCGTATCTCAACCATGCACCCTTCTCATCACTTTCTTGATATAACATAGATATATTAATAACATAACCCAAAAGATCTCCTATCCGCTCAGGGTATTCCTGACTGAGCACTGAGATATATACCATCATGCATTGTACCCATTCTGAGAATTCTGTCACCGTTGGTATGCTCGCACCATCGAAGCTCTTAGATACGTGCTTATTGTCCCACGTGGTGGACTCTACTACGTTATGAGGCAGGAATTCAGAAAAGTCAATATATTGACCATTTTTTATTTTTTCAACCAGTCGTGCAGACAAAGACGTTTGCAGATCAGGGTTACTGGATGTGGTTTGCGGCAAGCGACTTGAGTTTAAGAACTTGTTATAAGTCTCATCAAACCTGATGTGTGATCTACGAGGACTTGGAGACCTGGTTTGTTTAGGGTAGTGATCTTCACTTCTATTATTCGCTAATTCACTCTGCTTCACCGAGGGAAACTGAGTTGTAGAGTTATGGAGTCTGGTAGCTGAAGACAGAGGAATTTCTTCATCGCTGTCTGTATTGTAAACATCTTTACGTGAACCATTTCTCCAAGTACTACCATGAATATTTTCACCACTTCTTTGACGATGTGCACTTGGTGAAGCAAACATTGCCTCCCAAGCTGCAATTTTCATCTTTCTTCCAGCTCCTTTGGCGCTTTTTAGCTGAATATCGTCTTCCCCTCGAGGACTTCTTACTCGTGCTTGCATCTTGACAGTTTGACGCAAAATAAAACTGGATAAATGATTCCTTTATATAAGCTAATCGATTGATTTACATCTCAATTTTCCCTTCAACTGTGGTACAACATCATGACAAACTACATCAATAAAGTTGTTTTGTTCTCCAAGCAACGTAATATATGGCGTCGTCGGCGAGATACTGGGGAGAGTCTCGTACCCAGATCTTTCGTTACAAAAATTCAAAATTTTGGTTCCGTTCTGCCACTTTATATCTACTATGCACGTTCTGCTCAAGGAATTCAAGTCAAGACAGACAGACAGTCAAGGACCCAAAAGTAAAGCAAGCGGCAAAGTTTGTACTTTGTAGAGTTAACTTTGAAATTGTGAAGTTTCAGAGAAAGGCAAGAACAATTGCGCAAAGCTTGTAGACAAAAGCTATCCGCCGCAATCGTTAACGGATTGTGGAGAAAAGGCAAAGCGTAATTGCGTAAAGTTTGGAGAAAAACCAAAAAGAGAAAACAAGCCCAAAAAGTTTGTATAGCAACTGTGCAATTGTCATTTTACGCTATTCTTAAAGAAATATTTCTTTAAAAAAACAAGGAATTAAAATACGCAGGGTATAATCGCGATGTTGTGAAACATTCTAAGGGGACATTCCGCTGAAAAAATACGATACCATCATATCATGTGTCCGTATTTTACACTGCAGCAAATATTGAGAGATAAGTTGGCGAGGTTTTCGTTACGTCTGTTTATCCAAGTTGTGCTTTTAAAGTCGGGGAAAATCAACAATCTTAATCTGAAAGTAAACAAAGACTTGGTAAGTCGGCACTTTGCAATCATTATTGAGATGTGGCAAAGAATGAGCCTGTCACCTGTTGACAAGGTGGTGGTGAAAGGACTAAAAATTTGATCGTGACTTCATGTTAACGCTTCGGTTTTAACATAAAGCTGCGAGCTTTGTGTTCTTGTAGTCTTGAAACACGCTCGAGATGGCAGATTGTTTGACGATTGATAGTTTAATTAACGGCCAGAAAAGTTTCGCTTCGCAAAATTGAACCACTTTACGGTTCGTGTATACAGATATAGTTCTGCGTTGACTTTGGTATGTCGTCTAACGTGGGTACACAGCGATTATAATCATTAAAAGGTCTAAAACAACAAACTCTTGTTTGTAGAACTTTTATTCTTTGCCCCCAAAGAACCCTCGATGCATGTTGCGAAGATAATTGGAATGCTGAGTTAAACGAAACCGTATGAGATGTTAACCGGTTCACTTTCCGCACTTACTGTTTAATCCTTGTCATTGTATATCCGGTGAATTTATAAAGTACCTTGGTCTCCGGTCCCTAAAAAAATGGAATGAAAATGACTCGTAGACATCGTAGACCGAGTTATTCTTGAACGCAAACACGTAATTAAAAAGAAACACAAGCGCGCGTTGGCCGGTGAATTCGAGAAATGGAGCTAAAACAAACACAACGAATTTGCAATGAACCTAACGCGACTTGACAATATTTAATGTTTATTTACAACTTTTAATTCACATCAGTTCAAATTACAATTTACAAATGCTAACTTTCTAATATGTTTTAATACATTTTGGCATAAACGAACTGAGTCGTTAAGCCTTAATAACGGTTAACGTAAACGAACTGTTCTATATGGAATGGTTCACAAATAGAAATGTTTCGAGGTTTCGTTTTTATTTTCAACACAAACATGATTTCTACGGAGTTCTTAATTGAATTAACACTGTTGATTAGAGAGGGCCTTGATGGGTTTTCCAAATGGAGCTGTTTACTTGTAAATTATTCCCCAGATTACCCGTGCTTCATCGACGAATGCCAATGATAGCATGCCAATGAAATGTGGAACACAGGTTTGTTGCTTTATCCAAGAATTAGGATGAGAACAAGGATTAATTGCGCACCATTTTACAGTTTATCAGCGATCAGGCTGAAGCTAAACAGCTGCATGGGACATATTGCATCACTGACGATCGAGTGAATTGGTGAAACTTCGGCAGGAAACGATGCAGCAGCAGCAGTCAAGGCAACACGCTAAATGTTCCACCAACTGTATAGGGACTCGTGATAACCCAACAATTAGGCCAATTTCAAACGTCGAACTTTTCATATGTCGAACCTAATGCAAATTAGCAAAATCCTTCGTTCAAGCTCATTTGCATTAGGTTCGGCACATGAAAATGTCAACGTTTGAAACGGGCCTTAATAACGCTGACAGTTACTTGAAAACAAACTTGCATAAAGTCCACCGTTGTACAGGTTCTTCATGAACTGAGACGGCGAGAACGAATTATCCATAGGCGGAGAAGTGGATTGATGATTTCCCAGATTAACAAGAAAACTTGTTTCTGGATTATCGCCCAGGTCTTTGATTGTTCGCGCATCGAGATTTTTGTTGAGTTCATAGCTAATTTTTTCGGTACTAGAAATATTGTTGGGGATGTGCACGTCTTTCATAGATAACAGGTTTTTGATACTAAAAGAGTGTTCACTGGTGTTACGTTTTTCTATGCTGCATCCTTCTGATATTTTCTTTAACTTACTGTGGTGAAGCTGCCACGTTACAATATTCGAAGCTAAAGTCTCACTTGGTAATCTCCCGTCTTCTTCAGTCGCCGCCTTCGCTGTCAGTCGTCTTTCCTCGTTAACCAGTGAAGGAATCTTTTGTTGTTCCTCGTTATCTTCATCAATGCTTGTATCATCAGAACTGTTAACTCCATCAGTATCTTCCGATTCTTTCTCGTCGTTGCTCAAGTTCATCTTGTTTGGTCTTCTCCGTCTCCTTCTGTAGTTGCCATTATCAAACATGTTTTCGCAATCCGATTTCAACGTCCAATAACACCCCTTGCCGGGGTCAACTTTGTCGCGTTGTACTTTCACGAAACACTCGTTAAGCGAGAGATTGTGTCTGATGCTGTTCTGCCAGCCCCGTTTGTTATAACGATAATAGGGGAAGTTTTTCATGATAAACTGATAGATTGCATTCAACGTGATTTTCTGGTCTGGTGCCTGTTTAATGGCCATGGATATTAGCGCAATATAGGAATAAGGTGGCTTAGGATATTGTTGTACTTCACCGAAACACAACGGAGTTGAGGTATTGCCTGCAAAGCCGGTTGGTAACGCCGTTGGAAGATACGGATGGTAGACGGAGCCATGATAACACGTTTCCATCGTCCCACTTGGGAAATAATTCCAATAAGAGCCCGGAGTAAGACTGTACATAACGAAGAGGTTCTATTTAAGGTGTGATTTAGAGAGGTGAGTCGTTTCAGTAAATCCGGTTGAACTATTCCGAGAGCCACTTGGCACACAAACACCACAGCGTTGGACAGTGCACTTGAGAAAGACAACTCGTTATATAGTGTTATGTGGCGACCTGGGTGTACACACCCTTGTGACGTGTGATTCGGCCACCCAGTTTGATGACATGTTTGAGTTGAAAGATCTCCTAAACGATATGATTGCTAAAGTATGTTTATACACACAGTCAACTTGTTACCCTCTGACCACACAAGAATGCTATACCATTTTGTCAACACGATTTAATGAACAGATAGAAAACCTCTCGGCATAACTGTCAGCCGCTATATATGACGTTTATCAAGAGAAACGCGCTCGAATACAACAAAGATCAGCTTCGCAATAGACAGAGTAACTGTTGTTTTTTTTATGAATTGTTGTGTGTTGGCTCTTCGGAGATTCCGGCGGGAAAACACAGCAAGTCTTATCACTTCAACCAGTTTTCCAAATATTTATATTATTTACGAGTGATATCTTGGCCACTCTGACACCTTTGTTTATTCTAATGGTGTGGTAGTTTATCCCATTAAAACCCACACGGCAACGAGATATAGAAATAGCGCAACGCGCGCGCGGTGAGATCTGCCCGCAGCGACCCGAACTCATAATTCAGACGAAATACGGCTGACATAATGCGCTTATGGAAAACCCAAGGGCATGGATGAAGAGCTGGTGTTTTATATACGATTGCAGACAAATACACTGGCCTTTGAACTGCTAAACACTGCGTGCATATTATGATTTTATTACCGCTCACAGGAAGCACTCAATTAGCATCCAACATAAAGCAAAATGTTGCTTCTGTAAACCTCGAAACCATCACCGCTTCGTACGCAAACCACGGTTCTCGTCTCTGTTCTCAGCCGCGAGACCCTCGCCGGATATCTGCGACAACACATAAAAACGCGTCGACCAATTAATTTCCCCTTTCGATAACAGATAAGGAGATTTGCCAACAATATGTCAATAAGTTTTGGTTGTAACATCTGGACCTAATATTCATCCATTTATTCAAAGCCCCTCAGCAGACATTATAGTTATTTTTGTACTTTACTCTACAGTGGGCTTGCAGCTATACGAAGATAGATATCCACTGTTTGTTTTAATGATAGCAGGTCGCTTTTGCTACGGGAACCCCTTGGACTTTATCAGAGTTGTATTGGTGAGCCACACATCTAGACCTCTGCCATACAAAGCGGTGAGAACTCTAAAAGGTTAGCTGTACTGTCGAAAGTGTGTGTGGATGTCTCACTTTCGAGTTTCGAGCGAAGGCTCTGTCGTCAGAAAGTAATTTAGAACCGTTAGACCTCTCTATACACACTATATAAACGCGAGACCTCCTACACGTGACTATTTTGAAAATACACCCACAACCTTTTAGTGTTTTCAATTGCTATTTCTACATTACCTACGCAACATGTCACTCATTTATGTCTGATACCAATCGGTACCAACCTGTCGCCTTCCTGAAAGCAAAGCTGAAGTGCACATTTGAGAAGCCAGTCGTCCATACGGTAGCTCTGTGTTTATTTCGAATTGCATAAAACGATAGTAGAATGTGCGGAAGGATTTAGAAATTATGAACTGAAAACAAAACGCGAAGACAAACGGTCAGTGACGGGAGGAGGCCAGCGACATAGCTTTAGGCCGTGATATCACAGTTTTATCACAATGCGATGTATAAACGTCCTCTTCGAAAAGTAAGCAAACGACAGCACTTGTTATTCAAATCAGAAGTTCAAACATGTGTTATGTCTAAGATAAAACAATGTTTTCTCTACTGCGGTTGCCGAGTTTCAGAGATAACTTCACAATACGCGGATTCCGAAGGCTTGCTTGAGGAAACATTGAGAGAGCGTGAATTTACTGGAGTATCTCGACACAATATTTGTTAAAACGGCACACCACGTAGCATGCATGTGGTGGAATATATAGAGCGCTAGTGCAACGCGAGGGATCAAAGTGTATAATGTTTATCTAAGATAGCATTAGAGAACCTCCGGAATGAAAGACGATTAGCATTTGATAAGACAATAGCTTGCTTTGTGATCCGGACCGAACTATCAGGTAGAACTCCGCGAGTCTCGAGGAGATCGGAATACTTTCTGTTTCAAGGCTGGTTTCCACTCAAGAAAATCTTCCGCAGAACCGGAACGGAGAGGAAAGTTTCCTTTGTGTTAGAGTCGTTAGTTCCAACCGAGAGCTCACAAGACAAAGAAAACTTCCCTGTCTGTTCCGGTCCTGCGGAAGATTTTCCTGAGTGGAAACACAAGCCTTTAGTCCTATTTCTTTGACATGGTTTAGTAACACACGCATGGTTGCCCTGGAAACACGGAACATTTTGGTGGCAATTAAACCACTCCAGCCTCGTTAGGAAGCAAACAATTAGGAAGCTTAACCAAACAGGACGTGAAACTTAACGATGACGACGTCAACAAACTAATTCTTTATGAAAAACAAAGAGAAGAAATAATGTTTAGTGAACAACACAATGCTCATGGTTCTCCATACTTTCTGTGCCATAACGCGACTTACAGAGAGGTGAAAGCTGTACTTAAATTTGACTTCAAAAACAGTTGGTTCTTTTAGAAACGTTTCAAGTACCAAAAGTTCAATTATTTATTGACCTTCGTCGTCGTTGGTAAAACGAGTCCCTATTCTTCATTTGAATAATTGACACACAAACGAGGTCGAGAAATAAGGCTAATTAAAATGCACACAATAAAAAGAGTATTTAAATTGTCGCCATATATTGGAAAAGAGGCGAATATACTATAGAGTTAGTAAATTGAGGATTTTAAGGATCATTGTGCAGGCCGCATACCGTGTTGTTTGACCTATTTCATAATGGCGGCCAATTTAAATATTCCTTTATGTGCATCTAAATTAGCCTTTATGGCCTCGTTTGTGTGTCAGCAACTCAAAAGAATCTTTGCTTCCTAACAAGGTTGTAAAGGCTAATTTATATGTGCATAAAAGAATATTTAAAATGGCAGCCATTATGAAAGAGGTCTATAATATTTATAATAGCTGCGCCATAAAGCGCCTGACTTTTAATGATGACAAATACACAAAAGGAGGCAATATTGGAGGAATGAAGGAGTACTGTAGACGCTGATCAGTATAATAATAATAATAATAATAATAATAATAATAAAAATGGAAAGCGATGCGAGGAATCGGAGATACAAATGGAAAGTGTAGGTTATGTGGACAACACGATGAAACCGTTCAACACCTGCTTGCATGCAGGATGTGAAATACTGGCGGGATCTGAATACCTTTGCAGACACAATAATGCACTGATGGTATTAGGAGTCAATTGGGCAATAGAGAAAGGACTTCTTCCTGAAAACACAGTATGGTACGGAGAGAGATGGAAGAAGGAACATGTACTCAAGGGTAATGAATTCAAACTTTGTTGGGACTTTGAGTACAGAATGAGGAAAACGAGTACAGCACGTAGACCCGATATGACCCTGGAGGACGAAAGAGAGAAGATATGGTTGGTGGAAATGTCGTGCCCAATGGAAATGAATATAGAGGAGGTAACGCGAACCAAACTGCGAAAGTACCAACAACTTGCGTTTGAGACTAGGGAGAAGAGACCAGGTTATAGAGTGGAAGTAGTACCAGTTATTATTGGATGTATGGGTGGTGGTGTGAAGAAGACGAGCAAAGCGGTGGCAAAAGTGATTGAGGGAGAGAGGAACGTAACAAGAATAGTGAGGACTTATGGAAGGAGAGACAATTATACGGAAAGTGTTGGGTGGATTGGTGCAATCGGAGTAAAAAAAACAAAAAAAAGACGGTTAACGTCCCAACAATTATTGGTGGGAATGTTTCATTGGCCAGACTTTACTTTTTGATCTGGCTACGAAATTAAATAATAATAATAATAATAATAATAATAATAATAATAATAATAATAATAATAATAATAATAATAATAACAGGGAAAGAAGCTTATTTTGGGACTTTGAGTACCGTGAGAAAGACCACCTCCGCCAGAAGACCCGATTTGACATTGGAGGACGTAGAGGAACGTAAGATATGGTTAGTGGTCATGGCATGTCCGCCCGAGTCAAACATCGAGGAGAAGCTAAGGGAAAAACCAACTAAGTACCAGCAATTGGCGTTTGAAATTCGAGAAAGGAGACAGGGCTATACAGTTGAAGTCATACCATTTGTTATTGGATGTTTAGAAGAGCAAATGGCCAAGCTGATCCCAGAGGAACTGCGGAGATTGAGAACAACAAGAGAGATGCAGAAAATTGTACTGATGCAAAGTGAAACTATTGTAAGGAAGATCATATCGAGGATTGTACAGCCAGAGTAATTGTAACGTTGTGACTGTCAAAGGCAAGCAAATTTTGGTAGCGATTATACTGCCGTCTTCGCAACTAATAAATCTATAACGTATGATGACAGCGCAATCGCCGAGAGTTGGTTAGATGACATGAGAAAGTATGGCAACGAACCTGAAGACTATGACGAATGCGAAGAGGAACTTGATTATTTGCTATAGTATGACGCTTGTCATAGCTCGGACGACTGTACACATGATGGAGACTTTGTCTAAGTCTTCGCACACACTTTAACTTATATTTTCAACCTTTTTGTTTGTTTAATGCCTTTTAGTACATGCAAGTCAATCGGACACATGCCTAGTCAGGAGTTATGACAACCCATCAGCATAACTACCTCTTTTCATAAACGCACTACACCCAAATTATTAGGATTACAAGTTGGAAGTCACTAGGACACATGATTTAGAATTTTCGACATTGCACGCACAAATTAAATTAGGACCCATCACCTTTGAGCATTCATATAATAAATCCAGAAGTCAAGTTAAGAGGTGTGAAAGTGGAGATCAGAAGAAATTAATAAGACAAGTTCCCCATATCTTAAGTCGTAAGACCTGACATGGAGTCCTAAAGACCAGTATAAAGAACATCATGCTGTGTTAAACTGCTGATAATAATAATAATAATAATAATAATAATATCAGCGATCATAATCTGGTGCAGAAGACAGCTACTCTGAACTACGAGTGGAAGTAGCTAGAATGTGGAATAGAAAGACGGTAGTAGTACCAATTATATAAATAAGCTCAGTAGGTTCAGTACCAAAGGATCTACAATCCTACATCAAACAACTAGATATCACATATGACCTGAACATCTTACAACATTCGGTTGGTGCTACTAACGTCCTCCGAAAGGTACTATCGATTAATTGAAGAAAGTCAGAAGTACCCACTGGCTCTGCTGTTGCGGCCATATACCCGGTCATCTTATATTTATTAGTTACTTATTGTTTCTTTGTTTTTTGTTTGTAATTTTCTTTGATTCAGGCAAATCGATTAAACTAAACTAAATGAAACTAAACTAAGTTTAATAAACCTGTCAGTGAGGACTAATCACTGGTATATAAATCTTTCCCGTGAAACACAAAACATAATAACAACAACAACAACAACAACAACAACAATAATAATAATAATAATAATAATAATTATTATTATTATTATAATTCCACTGGTTATTGGTAGTTTCGGTGGTGACAGGAATATTCTTATTGAGGAAATTAAGAAATTATTCAGTGACATAAAAGAAGTTCATTTTATCACCAGAGAGATGACTAAAATCGTCCTGATGGAAAGCGAGTCCATTGTCAGAAAGATTTTTAGTAGGTTAATTCAAAGACGTTAGTGACTACTCACTTTTGATTGTATGTTTATCATGCTTTGTTTATATATATATATATATATATTAAGACGGCAATATTTGGCGTTATACGAACTGGCTGGCGACCAGAATATGAGGTACAGCTATCCTTTACAATAATAATAATAGCTTTTCATTCAGTTTATTAGATTTATCACTCTTTTACGAGGGCCTACGATTTAAGGTCGTCATCCGTGAAAGACCCGAAAGTCTTACCATTTGCTGATATTATTGCAAAGGCAGCACTTTCTCCTCAATTATTCAGATAAGACCCGTGTCTCCCAACCACAACAGCTGGTTAAAAAAACGCGTGTGTAAAGTAGTACACATGTTCATCACGATTATCATCTTAATAATATACGTGGTTAACTCCCCAGAGTGTGAAGGATGTTTTGTAATATATACCATCATGAACAAGAATTATGTCGCGTATACAAAATAATTTTAAACATCTTATCTTCTTATCTAATATCAACATATTTAAGAGTCGTCAAAATGTTCAAAAAAAAACTCGTCTTCCGTAGATTTGTCTAATATTTTTGCGATGACAAATAGTCTGGTGTTCAATTGCAACATTATTTGTCTTACAATATATGCCTATTCTCGTTTGTTCATACAATCAAATCAAGGCCAACATTAGATACGTATATATAGACTACCATAGCCTGTGTTCCAGTCCACTACGACAGCGTATAGTGGACTGGAACACAGCTGAAGACTACCCACCACCATAGCTAAATGGCAGTGAATTATGCCAGCATAGTGTAGTCATGGTTACTACACTTGCGTCAATCAGCTGGGAGATCCTTGGTCGGACTCCAACTCAGAAATAATTGAGGAAAATGGTAAAACTTTCGTGTCTTCTCGGATAACGATGTTAAATCGTATGTTTTCGGAGCCTTAGTAATTGTACATTCCAGTCTGGGGTCTCACTGCACAAGAGTGATAATTAACTAATAGTCGAGCGTTTAAACATGAGCCTCTGGCTCGGATGACAAGGCCACAACCTTATCCTGTGTTATCGGCTTTAAATAAATGACACTGATGCTGGCTTTGAAATGACCAATGTAGAGAGGCTTTATGTTGAGATTAGACAACACATGGGTGAAAAACTATAACATTTAGGCGAACCACAGATGGTCCAAGCTCGTGCGCCAATTTGTGTTTATATTGGAATTTATTCGATTTGTCAAAATTAGAGGATATTTTCATCTATTATTTGCAGTTTATTGTTACAATATATAAATGAAATAATGTGTATTTATATCTACCATAAGGTGTATGTGTCTTTCATTGTAAGTTTGGTGAGATTAAGGACAGTTGCAGTGCGACATGGCGACATTAATTCAATATATTATGGCCACATTGTTTATATCAAACATTATACCTATGAATACTCAACAAAATAAACATTTATAAACCTTGTTGTTCCACTTACATGTTTATTGTGTCGTAATATTCTTCCTTGTGAAACTTGGCGCCATTCTGCCGCATTATACTTCGAACCCGTTTGCGGTATACTTATTATTAGTATAGGACAAACGGGTTTGAAGTATAGTGAACAGAAATGGTGCCAAGTTTCACAAGGAAGAATATTACGACACAATAAACATGTAAGTGGAACAACAAGGTTTATAAATGTTTATTTTGTTGAGTATTCATAGGTATAATGTTTGATATAAACAATGTGGCCATAATATAATATATTGAATTAATGTCGCCATGTCGCACTGCAACTGTCCTAAATCTCACCAAACTTACAATGAAAGACACATACACCTTATGGTAGATATATTTATATATATATATATATATATATATATATATATATATATATATATATATATATATATATATATATATATATATATATATATATATATATATATATATATATATATATATATATATATATATATATATATAAATATATATATATAAATATATATATAAATATATATATATATAAATATATATATATAAATATATATAAATATAAATATAAATATAAATATAAATATAAATATAAATATAAATATAAATATAAATATATATATATATATATAAATATATATATATATATATATATATATATATAAATATATATATAAATATATATATATATATATATATATATATATATATATATATATATATATATATATATATATATATATATATATACGTGTAGGTTTTGGTCTACGAAATGCAAAGAGTGCTCAACAACATATAGTTAGAGCAAATAATATATTTTCGCTTACCTCAAAACTGGTCTGCTACAACTTGTTTCATCTGTAAAAGAATCTTCAGGCAGACTGCCTGAAGATTCTTTTACAGATGAAACAAGTTGTAGCAGACCAGTTTTGAGGTAAGCGAAAATATATATATATATATATATATATATATATATATATATATATATATATAAATATATATATATATATATATATATATATAAATATAAATATAAATATATATAAATATAATTGTTATATAGTTAGTGTCAAAGTTCAATTTTTCTGTTTTCCGATTGGACAAAAGCGTATCACGTGCCGGTCCGCAAAACGTCGTGTTTACTGCATTGCCCTGGCAACGAGGCAACCGACAATAGAATGGGTGCAGTGCGCATGCGCGTCAACCGTGAAGTTTACGGGGTTCCATTTATCTAGTTTTGGTTTCAAAGTTCACTCCAATAACCGGTGAATTATTCATACTTTGACACTAATATACTATATAACAAAACACTTATTTACTGAGACCTCGGGAAAGCAGTGTTTTTGTGACCCCTCGACCGCCGTTGTTGCCCTCGGCTTCGCCTCGGGCAACAACGGCGGTCTCGGGTCCACAAAACACACTGTTTCCCTCGGTCTCAGTAAATAAGTGATAAATATAAATAAATATAAATAAATATAAATAAATATAAATATAAATATAAATATAAATATAAATATATATATATATATATACATATTGGTCTTACTCTGATGAAGTGCTCCGCTCGAAACGTCAGTATCAGTCGTCACTAAAAATCTTGGCAGTTTACCACCTTTTCACTTTGCTATATATCCAAAACACTGTCTACGCAGCACTCTGACTTATTTACGATAAATAACTTACTATGTTATTTTGTTAATCTGCTCTGATGATGTTGTGATATACAATGAAATGTTAGCTATATTAAAATATTCAACTAAAATGTTCTACATAAGAGTTATTTTCTGGGCTTTAATATTTATATTCAAACTACGGTTCCCGCCTGGTACCTCAATCGCTATAAGTAATAAAAGGTTGTTTTTAGATAATTTAGCGAGGTTGGTAATGAGATCAACGGTGATGCATTTACTGTTATCTGGCAGGCACAACGTCAGATCACTGATCTCTAAATAAAGACTGGATCGAGCAACTATTGTTCAGAAAATGAAGCCGGAATTAATTAGTCCGCCATTACTAAGGGACCAACTGAGCATCCTATGAGGTTTTTTGTTGGATTATGTGCTCTTACCATCGACAAAATAAAATAATTTTACTATAAAAAGAACCAGAAGACATTTTTCAAATTACTAGGTAAAACTATTCATGGCCTACTTAATGCCGCCGTTGGCTCTAATTATCCAGTGAGAGCTAAGCCTAATATGAGACGTCAAATTAGGTTCATTTAATGTTAACAAAGAAACTATATTGGCCAGAAACTAAACCTATTTCGCGAACGTCTAAGTTTGATTTGCTTGCAAACTCGGAGCTTCTAATGATCTCTCGTCGATTTACATTATGCAAATATGCAAGTTTCAAAATCAGCTCATCAGATACAATAGAAAACTCAATCCAGTCCTATTTTTTGAGATCACTGCGTCAGATGCTATATAGTCGCTATAGTGACCATATTTTACAAGGCCTACTGCAGATCATGTATACTACCAGTTCCCTTATGTTTCTCATCTTGATGTATATGTGGTGAACTGATCTCGCGTTTTGAAATATAACTCAAATCCTCAGAAAATGAGTCTCGGACAGGAATCGAACCTGTAACCTTCATGATTGCTGGTGAGATACTCTAACCTGCATTGAGATACGATTGATATAACTCACAAACCTTACTGATACATTACAACACACTCAAACATTACTGATATATATATGCGCGCATAGGCAGTACATGCGCGCATACTGCATAGGCAGTACATATATCAATCGAACCAGTACATCATTGTAACCTTCGCTCTCAATCTGAGTCTTGGCAACTCAATGGTTACAGGTTCGAACCCTGTCTTATCTTCTAAGGATTTAAGCTTGACGATCGTCCATGTATCTGTCTACTCCAAGCTCCCACATTCACTACAGTAGTGTATTATAACATATACCATCGAGTTAATCGGGGCGATTTATGGTTTAGAGGCATGGTATGTAAGGCCAAATAGGGAAAATAGTAAGGATAATGAGCCCACAAATCATTCCGCAGAACCATAAACTGGGCCGATTAATCGCAGTGAGTCAAAAGAAGGCGTCAGACCTTTTCTCCGCTATATGGGTGCCAGAGAAGGACGGTATTCACACGTCAAGAGTAATATAAACTCCGATAAATCTTCCAAAATCAACTTCCTGACTATGACTGTGCAGTGCAGACCGCCCTGCACTGATATCGTCCGCTTCCTGAAGACGACTATAACGATAAAACGCTTAAATTTTTTTCAGTTTCAAATTGGATTTCGAAATTCTATTCTCCCTTCGGTCATCCACTCATCCCTTCTAGCGCTAGTTGACTAAATTGTTTTAGTTGACACTACAGTGTGGGATTACTTTTTAATTCTTAACCTCAATTGAGTGCCACTTCTTGAGAGTTAAGTTCATTGTTTAAAAGCAACACTCATGATGTGTTTGAGTTATGCCAACGTTAACTGTCCGGCCGAAATGGACGATAACATGTTGGACAACCACTCACGATCCAGACGTCAACACAACGGCATCCAAATTATACATATTATTAAGACTGACGAATTACTAGAATTAGTTAGGATCGTTTAAAAGAAGGAAAAGAACCTGAGGGTCATTGTGCCGGATGTCAGAGGTAGGTGACTTCCTGCAAACGCTTAAGCTTAAGCTTTTTATCTTTACAGCAGCTAGCAGCGCAGGTGTTTGATGTGAGATTAACAAGGAAAGGAAAGAGCAATAATTATATACATGAGTGGCTGGTCGACTCATGGAAACTGGCGGTTTTGAGTAAAATTTGAACACTATTGAGCAATACGCTTGACAGACAAATCTATTGGCCCAGCTATTTCAGAATCAAATTCCTTATGAGCCAGTTCTTATCGTAACCTTCACTTTGCCATCTGAGCCATGTATGCAGCTCATTAGTTAGAGCGTCGTCTCACTTATCGTAACCTTCGCGCTGCCTGATCTGAGTCCATGTGCCATGTGGCTCAATAGTTATAGAGCATCTCACTTATGGTATAACCTTTACATGCTCTGCCATCTGAGTCTGTGTAGCTCATTAAATGGTTAGATCATCTCACTCGTTCTGCCATCTAAGTCCATGTGTATAGCTCGATATATGAGTAATGATATAGAGCATGCCATCTCACCAACGATCGGAAGGTTGCGTATGGGTTCGAATTCGGTCAGCGAGTTAAGATAAGCTTTGATGGCAAACATTTCATATATTTTCACGATTCTCTAAACTCACAATAAGATATATTCACTAAAAATCAGTGGCAAATAATTTTCCCATGGCATATTATGCATCACGTGCAGCTCGCACGACAAGACTTCGTGCGTGAAAGAAAATAAAAGCCCACAAAACAAAAACTTGGCGAGGAAAAAGCGACATAGTCCAAGCACACAGTTAGATACTATACAAACACGGTGTCTTGAAAAATCTCGTCAAAAATCTGACAGTGGTGCGGTGAGAACCACAGGAGATCATATACATTTCAATATTTTCCCTTCAAATGCATGAACATTTTCAAAAACATCTGGAGTGATATAAGAGAATTGTACTGCGTAGAAAGTGTAGAAATACAAATGAATCGAATACACTCTAAAAGGTTGGTGTACTGTCGAGTGTGTAGGAGGTCCATGTCTCGAGCGATGGCCATTCGTCGCCAGAAAGCGAAATGTCTGGGATGAGCGATCACTTGAAAAGCGATCCACTCGTCCTATATTTCTTTGGTGGGCAGTTTAGCTGCCAAAGCAGTGATGTAAAAAAAACACGAAAATCACACATGCAACTGAAGATAAACATTTGGAATAATCGAGAAACAGTTTGCAATTAAGAGGTCAGTGATGTGTTTCTTTTTTCGGTTATCGGGTTTTGCCAGAATGTTGAAATACTCCGGCTAAGAAAACACCATTAAAGGTTCATTGTTTGTTTGCATAAATAACTTCGGTCTGCAAGTGTTTAACATTGACAAACGACTCTAATTGAGTGGACGATGGGAGCTGCCTATTTGACTGAGTGGGTGGTCATGAATGATATCATACTGTGCGGTGATTGGAGGTATACACCTGAAAGCAGCATGGGTAATCATGCAGTGTATCCGTTGCAGACCAAGGCCACTGATTTTGTTTCAATTTGTTTGCAACGTGCATGCGATGACTTGAATCATGTTTGTCAAAAGCTACCAAAAAGTGAAGTCCGTGAAGGGAATGAGTTTTACCTGCCAAGGGATGTCATTTATACCATATATTTTGCGATAGATTCACGTTCTTCTTCCGGTGCAATGGAATACCCTCTATATTACCCTATAATATTGGGAAATATAGGTGCTAATTTCTCGAAATATATGAAGTAACGAAGTAGCACTCACAAATCACCCTAATAATAATCAAAATACTATATAACCTAACTTTAATACTAACCCTTATTATATTATATTATATTATATTATATTATATTATATTATATTATATATTTTAATACTAATCCTTATTATATTATATTATATTATATTATATTATATTATATTATATTATATTATATTATATTATATTATATTATATATTTAATACTAACCCTTATTATATTATATTTATTATATATTCTATTCTATTCTATTCTATTCTATTCTATTCTATATTTAATACTAACCCTTATTATATTATATTAAAATACTACATTAGTAAATCAGGTGGTAACGATAACCGCAAACGGCAAGAGAAGCGTCTCATTTTTAAACTTGGCACAACACATCCCCATGGCCTTAACGAACGTTTTTCTATTATTTAATTTCTTAAGTTTTTTATTTTAGTTTGCTTGGAACTTTATTATTAGCTCATGCACTTTCATTCCTTTTCAAGTTTTTGTTTCTTATCTCTTTACTATCCCAAGTTCCCTTTAATATTGGACCTGTCATTACACCCTACTATAGTTCTCCCCCCTTAGTTTGCTGATCAACTGTAAAAATAGCAAATGATTTAACATTTTTGCGTTTCATTAATTATTAGTTTGTTTATCTCCCGTGTATTTAATTGACTAATTTCTACTTGTGACATCCTTTTGGCATATATATATATAAGCCCTATTTATTTCATCTCGTCTTATTCTGATAAACGCCGGCTCCGCTCGAAACGTTAGTATTTCGTTCCTAAAATCTCGGCCGAGTTCACCATCTTTTCACTGGTCTGCTGATCCAAACACGGGTATTGACCAATCAGAGCTTGCGTAGTAGACATGTTATTTTATAATTTGCTATACAAATACTATATACTTACGTTACAAGATGTTTGTTTGGCATATATTTTCAAAACAACATAACAGATAAGAAGTGGAAAAATAGAGGTTTAATGCATGTATAGGAAATAATACATATATCATGCAAGTGTAACGTTATTATGTTAATATTATCGTGGGCAAGGTTAAGGTTACCGGCGCGCAGAATTTTAGCGCTATGTGTATATCTCAAAGTTTACCGTCAACATAGTCAATGAAGATATGGTCTGGAAACTCGGCAAACTTCAAAGCGGTTAACATTGTTAAACAAATAAGCTGCGATTTATGTTGGACGGTACCTCGCCGTGCACAAACTCTTTGTTTTACGTTTATTAATATTTAAACAGCACGGTTGAACAATTGAACTCAAATGGAGTGGATGATTGCTTTATTATACCAAAAATATAATGTGTTCACGTCTACATTTATGACAAACATCAAGGGAAAATATCAAATATTAATCTTAGAAAACTGCTGCGTTTGTATAATCAAGTGAGAAAGTATGAAAATGAGAAAGATAGTGAACTGTCAAAATAGAGGAATGAAACACTGACGCTTGCAGTATACTACTTTACTTATATATAATGCACTGGCGGATCAAGGTATGATTTTTAGGGGGGCCACTAGGACGACCGGGATATGCTCCCCCTGGAAATTTTTGAAATTTGTATCTCTGATATGGCATTTCCTGCATTCTGACAATATAGTACCCTTTTATTGGCCACTTTCGGGGGGGCAAGGCCTGAATGGCCTTTGTATATATACCTTCTCTCGTTATTTTTGAGATAAAAAGCTGACGATGATGATACTGACAAACAGTGACCTTGAATAAGACATTGAAGCAATTGTATTAAACACCGGGATATCAACGGGAAGGATATTTTGCGAGTGTGGAAATTTTCTAAGACCAATGTCAATATTATAAGACCAATTAATCATAATATACCCCATGTCATATACCCCATATTATATACCAATATTATTATACCATAATATACCAATATTATTCATAATATACCCATATTATAAGACCATTTTCTAAGACCAAATATTATTCATTACCCATATTTATAATATTCCCATATTATTCATAATATACCCTACAAAAAAACACCGGAATAGTTTTCCTGCCGATTTAAAAAGCTATCCGGTATATCATAGTGTGCACTGAAACGGGCCGGCCGATCATTATTTACGCTTAGTTCAGAGCGACTATTAATCTACATGGACTCAGATACATAGTGGGAAGGTTACGGATAAGTGAAATACTGTAATTATTGAGCCACATAGACTCAGAGCTAAGGTTACAGATAAATGAGATGCTCTAATTATTGAGCTACGGCCTACATGGACTCAGATGCATATAGCTAGGGTTACGATAAGTGAGATGCTCTAATTATTGAGCTACATCATGGCTACATTGACTCAAATGCATATATTACTTATTATGCTTCACCAACTCTATAGTTACATAATGAAAGTGGCAGGGTGGCCGCAACAGCATACGCCAATTATTGCGGTCCCAGAATTAATTAAATTAAAGTAAAAATTAAATAGTATATATAATATAGAAATATATATTAAAATAAAAATATATATATTAAAGTATATTAATATATATATTAATATATATTAAATAAATATATATTAAATTAAGTAAATATATATTAATATATATATATTAATATATATATTAAGTAAATATATATTAATATATATTAAATAAATATATATTAAATTAAGTAAATATATATTAATATATATCATTATTATATATATATATTAAATATATATATGTTTTTTATATTAAATATATATTGAAGTGAAAATTAAATAGTATATAGAAGCTCTTACTGTTGAGCTACATGGACCATGCATATATAGCTAGGGTTATACGAGAAGTAATATGTTCTAACTATTGAGCTATATAAACTCAGATGCATATAGCTAAGCCGTTACGGATAAGTAAGATGTTCTAACTATTTATCTACGTGGACTCAGATGCATATAGCTATAGGGTTATACGGATAAGTGAAATGCTCTAACTATTCAGCTACATGGTTGAGCGAAGGTTACGATAGAAGTGAGATGTTCTAACTATTGAGCTCCTGGTTGAGGGAAGGTTATAAGGTTCGTAGTGCGAGATGTTTGGGTCAACTTGGGTGTGCGCGTCTCGACATGTCTGTAAAGACTGGGCACGAAACAGCCTGTCATTCCTAAAAAGTCTGCGTCTGTGAATTTTTTCACGAAGAAAAGCTCATATTTTTAATTCCTTGACATAGCAGAGTTAATTCTCTCTGCTGGAGGTACAACATTGTTTAAAATCCAATTACATAAGACCTTGTAATACTTCATCCACTGTTTACATTGAGCGGTTTATTATGCCGCAGCCTTTGACTTGCGGTAGTATTATTTTAATAACACACTGTTTATACTTATTACGACTTGATACTCATCTTTTTACGAAATGAGTGCAATGTTATGTTTTTGATCGGATTAATCATCTTAGGATTTAAAAAAAGCCACTGCAGCTTCCATTTAGATACAATAATATAGCGCTCATTAATTGAAGGGATGCGGGAAGAAACACCGAGCTGAATTATGAAAGTTTGTATGAAAAGAATTTTGAGATATAGAGAATCTTGTTTTAGCAAACTATGTTCTTCGAAATCATGTATAACAAGTCGTGTTCTAATCCTTAGAACATGGATTAATCGAGTGAAATGCCAAATATTACTTGTAATATACCCAGAATCTTATCCCGGCATTACCACCACTATATACACAGAACTCGTGAATAGGCTCTCGGCAACGGCCTCCGTAGCTCAGTAGCATCGCAGGGTCGCGGGTTCAATTCCAGCCGGAAGGCCTTGAAGTTGCATAATTTTTCGCAACTGGTCCTGGTTTGGTCTTAAAATGTATATATTCCAACACTCGAAATTTTTCTTCACCATAAATCTTTAGAACATGTAGTTTAATAGAGTGAAATGCCAAATATTACTTGTAATATAACAAGTCGGTTGTTATAGAAACTACTAGAAAATCTCATCCCATGGGGGTATTAATTACGGTCTATAGCAGAGGAAGATTTAAGCAAGGTTTTAAAAACAGGCACCTAAACAGATCACAATTTTAGTCATTTTCTACTGTAATTTTAGTAATATCAGTAAATTTCATTTCTTTTTGTTTCTCTTACGAGGTTTTCAAGAACGGTTCTTGGTTTATTTGTTCTGCGATATGAATCACAAGAAACTATAACCCCTTGTTTATTTTCTAAACATCTTGAAGCCACAGACTATGAGATGGGTGTTTGGCTAATCCCACACTGCAAGAAGCAAGATCTACTAATGCGCGTCAACACTAATAGGATTGTCAAATAACTTGCATATGGCGGCGGATAAATGCATCAATATTATGCTTATTTATTGACTCAAAGTTGAAACTGAGTCTGTATGCAGCCAACATATTAAGTGGTCACCCTCATGCCGTCATGGTCACCTCGTGGTTTCGCCGCAAACATCATTTTGTTAAGGTCCGTTTACACAGGCGATTTTTGCTGCCATTTTTCACTTTTTAACACATGCGATCAAATGGATTGTCTTACATTGAACCATTTGTGCAGATCTATGACGTTCAAAACTTTAGTGAGTCATCCACTATATCGCATACGTCAGGGTCAGAAAAATCGCAGCGAAAATCGCCTGTGTAAACGGGCTAAGATACAGCATAACCTTCATCATTTCACCCTGGAACCCTGACAGGTAGTAATACTAGTAAACTAACCATTCAATTGTTACGTTTACTGGGCCGACTATATTAGTCCGTGAGATAAAATTATAAGAAGCGTACATTCGGGTTTAGCCATTATTTTCGGTGTTACTCGTTGTTTTCGGACTTAAACTATTGAACATCCAGTCTTAAATTCACCGTTATTCTCTGGAAAAGAGAGCAGTTACTGGTTGGAAGTCTTGGATTTCTACACTGACCTTTATTGCGTCATGATGACCTCTAAATACTACTAAATACCACGTGATCGTGACGTGTGCTGTCATGAAGGAGAACCAACCTCGTTCTCAGGCCCATTTAAGGAGAACACATTTTCGGTTCTCTAAGATCGAAATTAACGCAACAATGGTAGATTCAGGAGTCACTCTGAAGATGAAAAAGAATAAAAATGATTTTTTAAACAAAAGGTATTGCTCATAGTCATAGACAATTACACTTCTCCAAAATGCACATCACATACACGCAGTAATAGACCTCTTTCATAATGGCGGCCAGTCTAAATATTCTTTTATAGGCATGCAAATTAGCCTTTCTGGCTTCGTTACAAAGCAAAGATTCTTTGGAATTTCGTAGCGTCTGGCTGCTATTAATAGGGAGTTTACGAAAACTCCATGCGAGCATCGAGCACGTCGTCTTTTAACAATGCAATTTTTCGTCCCGAAGAAAAGCTAAGTTTAATTATTAGTCCCAATAATTTTCAATGACGTCCTCCTTCTAAACAGGACGTCATTTACAGCATTTTCGTGTTCTGTGGACGACGTCACCCTTCGAGTTTTAGTTAAATTTACCCTGCACACTAACTGAAATGGCTATGCAAACTGTCAAGTTTCAAAAGTGTCTGAAAACATAACTTGAAAGTGGTCTATAATGGTAACGATCTTCTACGGAGTTTAGAATATAATGTAGAATGCCGTCGTCGTCTTCACTTTCGTAAACTCCCTATTAGCTCAAAAGGCGGACAAACAAACCCTAAATTTGACTCAATCCGCAAGCAATATCTCTGCAAATGAGCTATTTTCTTTTCTTATGGCCACAAGAATTATGGGTAAATGCGAAGAAACATGGATACTGACGTCAGCTATATAATATTTTGGACTCACTTTTCGAGAGGCCTTATCCAAGACAGCCAATATTGGGGTTAGGGTTAGAAAACTCGTTAGGCGGGGGGTTAGTGTTAGGATCTTTGTTGTTTTGGGGTTAGTGGTTATTTACATGGTTAAGTCAAGGGAGTACGTTACAATGAGATATGTCGGTCCAAATTTGCCATTTTTGAGCGTCTATTCATGTATGCCTATCATTTTGTGTCGTGTTCAATAACCGCTGCCCACTAGAGCCTGCAGGATACATTAAGAGTGCTCGTACACTTCGGCGAGCAGTCGGCGTACGTATCCTGTAGGCTCTAGTGGACGGCATGTAGTAAAACACTGACTACCGGAACACCGGAATAGCTAAACTAAATTCAATATGGCGGCTTTATATTTTCAATAACGCATTTTAACAGTATTATTAAAGGAATAAATTTATTATTATAATGTATTATAAGAATAATATATTTAAGCTGTGGTTCTGGGTCTTTTTCAAGGATTCGCGCGAGGTATATAAGTCTTTGTAAAACACAAATCTAAAAGTCAAAAAATTGCCATTGGACTATGGAGGGCGGACGGTGTATTTTGCGGAACGGCGAAATGGCGGAACGGCGGAATGATTAATACTTCTTGAATATAGATGATGTCCACCCGCGGATCCCGGTCAAGCAGGACAAATTTGGTGAGTCGCGGGGGATGCCGCATGGGTTGACGATGTCTGGCGAGGTGGAGACGAGGTCGCGGGTCAGTGGTACTGAGGAGGTTTTTCAGCGGGTCGGCTTCGTCCACTCGGTAGGACTGGAAGGAAGGTTCGAAGGTTGGTGAAGGTTCCTCGGTGGGTGACGGAGGTTGTTGGAGAGGTTCTCAGACAGATTGGGCATGAGGGCCGGTGTGTAGGACGATGCTATCTGCTCCGCCGCAGTCGGACTGTTGGGTGGACGACGGGGAAACGCGGGTCGGAAGGTGAACTCGGTGTCGGGAAGTGATACAGGGAGGTCGTGGAAGGTCATTACGTCTTCGTAATTGGAGGGTCGGGGCAACTTCGGAAGTGCTTGGCCCATCTTCGGAATCCGTCCGAACGACTTTGGACGTAATCGGAGTAACTTTGGAAGTGGGCGGAAGGTGGTCGTGAATGGTCGGAAGGGTCTCGGGAGTCGGATGGGGTCGGAAGGTCTTCGTAGCCATCTCGAAGCGGTCGGGATCTGTCGTCGGGTCGTCGGTATTCATCGACGATCGGTCGGAGGTGGTTGGTGGGGTGGTCGTTGGTAGTACCAAGGTCTTGCGGCTGGTAACGTGGTTTCGTTGCTGGAGGTGGAATATCAATGTTCGTTGGCGGACATCCTCTACCGCCATTCCGACGTTCCGCTATTCCGCAAAATACACCGTCCGCTATGGAGGGTAACATTTATTTCTGTTACTTTATTTCTAGGGGGCAGCTTGGGGGATCCTCAGGGCGGAAAAACAAGTTTAATTGTTTAATTGTTTCAAAACACATTTCCTAATATAATACATGGCTACTTCAAATAAAAGGAATTACCCAATGAAAAAATCAATTTAAGAACATCTACTAACATAGATAGATTAACGGCGAAGGAATTGTTAGATAAGTTATAAAATGAAAAATTCTCAGACAGCATTTCCGGCATTCTGACAACACTTTTTAGAAATAAATTTACATTATGTAATGCTCAATTACTCAAAATTGTGCGTTCGTTACTCAGTAAAAAGAACATTTAAGTTTTGCTTAAGAGGGGCACAAAATTGATTCATGAATCCCAGCTGCTTAT
Organism: Chrysogorgia sp. JL179-B06; assembly: GCA_035772405.1. NCBI lineage: Eukaryota > Metazoa > Cnidaria > Anthozoa > Scleralcyonacea > Chrysogorgiidae > Chrysogorgia > Chrysogorgia sp. JL179-B06. Next base: position 10,590,366 of record JAYKKM010000475.1, on the reverse strand, counting down.
ATGATAAAATCCTTTTACTGAGTAACGAACGCACAATTTTTAAAAAGTGTTGTCAGAATGCCGGAAATGCTGTCTGAGAATGTTTCATTTTAAAAATTATCTAACAATTCCTTCGCCGTTAATCTATCTATGTTAGTAGATGTTCTTAAATTGATTTCTTCATTGGGTAATTCCTTTTATTTGAAGTAGAATGTATTATATTAGATGTGTTTTGAAACAATTAAACAATTAAACTTGTTTTTCCGCCCTGAGGATCCCCCAAGACCCTAGAAATAAAGTAACAGAAATAAATGTTACCCTCCACAGTCCATGGCAATTTTTAGACTGTTAGATTTGTGTTTTACAAAGACTTATATACCTCGCGCGAATCCTTGAAAAAAGACCCAGAACCACAGCTTAAATATATTATTCTTATAATACATTATAATAATAAATTTATTCTTTTAATAATGCTGTTAAAATGCGTTATTGAAAATATAAAGCCGCCATATTGAATTTAGTTTAGCTATTCCGGTGTTCCGGTATTCCGGTGTTCCGGTATTCCGGTGTTCCGGTATTCCGGTAGTCAGTGTTTTACTACATGCCCCCTATTGAACACGACACAAAATGATAGGCATACATGAAGTAATAGATGCTCAAAAATGACAAAAATACCAAAAATGACAAATTTGGACCGACATGTCTCACTGTAACGTGCTCCTTTGTTAAGTGACAAAATGTTGATGATTATATATAGCTCCACTTTTAGCTAATACTGGTGGCCATTTTGAATAAGGCCAGGTTACACAGGAAATTTCAAAAATTGTTCTGCGAGTGCATGCGAGCGTTATTACAGACACACGAACGAGGTCAGAAAGGCTAATTAAATAAAATAAAAAAATATTTAATTTGGGTGCCATTATGAAAGAGGTCTATACGCACACACATTTACACACACCCCATACGATACTAACCATCAATTTTGTAAGTTTACATGGCACCCAAGCAGTTTTATCTTTTGTTTCAACTGTGAGAAATCCAGGTTTTGGAGAAGCTCCAATCACCTTCACTGTCTCACCGTACTTAAACACAATCTCTTGTCCGTTTACCACGTCTACAAAGAAATTCCAGTTTTTAAAGCAACACTACACTGAAACTGCCTCATGGCATAACCAATATTATTGAATACTAGCAGGACCCCGTGGAACTTCCCGATGGTGGAAGTTAAGGGAGCTTAGGAAAGAGCGTTACACACAGCCAAGCGAAAAACTAGGGTTAGTTTTATAATTTACGACTAGTATTGGGGTTATTATTAGGGTTAGTTTTACAATTTACGGCGATCAGTATTAGGGTTAGTATTAGGGTTAGTATTAGGGTTAGTATTAAGGTTAGTATTAAGGTTAGTATTAGGATTAGTATTAATGTTAGTTTTAGAATTTACGGTTAGTATTGGGATTAGTATTAAGGACATTGGTATTAAGGATTAGTATTACGTTTGTCTAAATGAAAGAACTCGTAAAATGATAGAGTAACACCTTTTACAACTTTTCCGTATTTTACTTTGTTTTTGAAATATTTCAATTTGTTTGATATGTAAATGAGATGGTCTCTGACGTCAGGTGCAGGGTAGATAATTTTCACTCATTAAAATATTAGTTCAATCTTCAAGTTTGTTCCACAAATTTACTTTAAAATGTGCGTATAATAACTCCTCATTATAAATAAACGTTGTAAACTTAGCAATCACTGAGATATATGACATTTTTAATGAGTGAAAATTCTCTACCCTGCACCATCTCATTTACATACCAAACAAACTGAAATATTTCAAAAACGAAGTAAAATACGGAAAAGTTGTAAAAGGTGTTACTCTATTTTAATAATTTTTGTTGCCAATGTCCTTTAAGGTTAGTTTTATAATTTACGGTAGTATTGGGGTTAGTATTTCGGTTTTTCATATCTCGAGAAAGCGGCAAATGAACACTCGTCGGCTTTATACGTACCTCTATAATCATCTTTCATTACTCGAGTTTGAGGAAATCCTATTTTTTTGTTATCAATCACGGTGTAACTGCGACGTTTAGGAATAGGAGGAGGAGTTGTCTAAAAATAACGATAATATCGAGCTTTGGAATAAACTTAGTTGAGAAGATGTTTGGAAATATTGCTAAAATCGTGAAAACTGTGGAACGAAACTCGGGTATTCTTTAGAGTATAATTAATCGAGCGACGTTATTAAAATTCAAAGAGAAGACGAAATAAGAAAACACAGCTATACCATATCAATATCAGCAAGAACGCCTTGTGCCTCTGTCAGTTCTTCGCTGGAAGTAGGCGTATTTTCAATGCTAAAGATTATATAATGAAAGTAATTAAACACTAAAGTGCCTCCATTTGTTTGTTTGTTTCTCGCCCCGTCCGTCTGTCCATCCGATCCAGTCCTTAAGGTAATTCCTCAGTAATTCTTTCCGAATTGAAAATTTGCTGAAACTTCCCAGTCTTAAAGTTATTGACATACTTATATTAAAATCAAAAAAAAATGTTCGAGTCACCAACCTTGTTTAGAAGATATGGCATATCACAGATCACCTCTTACTCAGTATGGTGACGTCACTGTGATCAATTTACGAGTTGAGTAAAAACCGCATTGCACAACTTTTTTTTTATTCTTTTTTTTATTTTTCTTGAACCTTTTGACAAAGATATTTTTTTATTTTTCGCATGAAGTAGTAATTTTATACAAGACAACATGGTATTTTAGGGAAAAAGAAACAGCTAACAGGTTTTATTATGATAAAGAAAGGTCGTTTCCCATATTCTTTGACATGTTATTTGAAGAAACATTCATCAAAAATGTAAAATATTGTAAGTTGTAGAAATGATTTTTCTCTAAGTTTCTGTTATAACACGTAAAGGTGGTAGAAGAAAATAATTATTAAGGAAAAAATTATGGTCACCGACCTTCTTTAAGAACTTTTAAGTTTACAAACCTACTTGCACAGACAGGGAGCCCTAGCTAGACATGTGTAACCGTTATCGGAAATTTTTTTATTTATTCCCTTAATTATAACTCTTCCCTACCAGTACATGCTGGCCATTGTTAGATTTGGCACGAAATTGTCCTAAAATGGTCGGAATTTTTTTTAAGTGTTGCATAATGGCCATAAAAACACTGATTATTGGATGTGCGCAGTAAATGTGCGCAATGCAAAACTGAGGAATCACCTTAACTTGTAGTGAAAGTAACCTGGAGATATTAGGCAGCTTTAGATTGGACTACGACTACGAGAGTCGTCATTTTTGCCGCCATGCTCTCATGCTGACGTCGTGATAGTCATCGTTCATTTAAGGTAGCTCCCTAGGGTTTATGACCGCGTGAGAGCTGGTTGCTAATTTGGCGGAAAATGTACTGATAAACGGACAATGTTATGACATCAGCACGCGTAAAAAGCCCGAAAATAAACGCAAATATCTTACGTTTCATTCGGTGAATGTTTTTGAAAAGTTGCACACTTTCTGCTTTTCAAAACATTCTATCGGACAAATTTTGCTTAATGTTAAAGGTGCCGTCCAGTCCGTTCTGCGCATGTGTGATATTTCAAACGGGGTCCCCCACATGTCAACAAACTTCAACGGAATAGATTTGCGACAGTTCGAAAGCGAGTATTCGTCAAAGGTGGCGAAGGCGTGAGTGGTAGTTTGATATATTATCCACGTTTAGGAACAGAACAGCTTCTTATAACACGCTTTTTAGGCGGAAAAGCTCAAGCGTGGAAAACAAACCCGCAATCCTTCATGTTCAATGTTTATATAATGCAATGTAAACAGAAACGTGAACATGCGCAGAACGGACTGGACGGCACCTTTAAAATTTGGTGACATTGACAAAACCATCTGAACAACCCTACATTTATTTTTCACTAAAATGTTTCTCGAGGCAATTCGCACAAGACTGTGAAGTTTGAAGAAATTTCGCCGAAGGAAACGCGAGAAATGGTAGAAAAAAGATGAAAAATATCAAAAAACTGTTATATTTTAGTGAAAAAATTTCGAGTGTTAGAATACATACATTTTAAAACCAAACCGGGATCTAACACTCGAAATTTTCCTTCACCATAAATCCTTTCAACATGTAGTTTGATCGAGTGAAATGCCAAATATTACCTATAATATACCCAGAATCTTATCCCGGTATTGCCGCCACCGTGTGTGCGGGGCTCGTGCACTAGGCTCTCGGCAACGGCTTCCGTGGCTCGGTGGTCAGGACACTGCACTGGCGCCACGGGGTCGCGCGTTCAATTCCGGCCGGGGGGCCTTGGGGTTGCATTTTTCGCAACAGGTCCCGGTTTGGTCTTAAAATGTATGTATTCTAACACTCGAAATTTTCCTTCACCATAAATCCTTTCAATATATATATATATATAGACTGATATATAAAGTGTATTGTGTATATATTGAAAGATATTACTTACTGATTGCATTCATAGGAGTATAGTTTGTGTTAACAGATTGACGAGGTAGTTACTACAGATTTTGATTTTGCTAGAGATCATTATTCATTTTATATATTAACGTCTTATTAATAATATAAAAGAAGCTTTTATTTTATTTTGATAGCCTGAATTTAGATTTGTACAACTACTAAAGGTAGTTCTTCGTCTTTTTTTCTTACCTCTGCCTTTGTGTTAATAACACTTCGTCTTCAAATTTATTTGACCACCAATTGTCAGCAACAACCCAGTCTTTCTCCCTGCACCGGCCTCTCGACCAGTCTTTCTCCCTGCACCGGCCTCTCTCCAAATCTTGCCACGTCGCCTCACTATGAAACATATGAAACAACAAACTTCCTTTTCATTTCGTCCTAATGCTAATTCCGGCTTCATAGTTACCGTTATGGAGCCGTAGTTTGTGTTCCATATTATGGGAAAACCTTGGACAACTGATTCATTTTAGCATTTTAAAAGATCAGAGACAGATAGTCTCTGTCACCTATAGTAAAACTATTAACTATATAAAGTGGTCCCAACAAGATGGCGGCCACGAACTATTTCACGTGCGGCTAAATCGAGAGTTGGCACCCTGGCCACAATATTGAAATCTTACCGTATATAAAGGTCGAAAATCGTACAGGGTTATCCCGCATGTAATTATGCTATGCACTATATAATTATACGCATCTTTACTCTCTGTTTCTGTGTTTTATTCATACTTTTAATGAGGTTTACACTGCATGTCCAGCGCGTGTTGCAATATGATACGCATTATAGCCCGTCCTCACAGTTTTCTACATTTACATATCATCCTACTCCAAAACCAAAAACCAACAGATAATTAATATCAGAAATAACCGTGACAATTAAATATTTATTAACTTGTAAATAATAATATATTTAGCAAACTATTTTGTCAATATTCGCCTGAAAATTAGTTATTTAAGTTGCATTCGTCAAAGAACAAAATTCTTTCGAGTCTTTCCACGATTTTTAAGGTATAAATACTACAATAAAAATTATTAAAGACGGACAAAATTCGTATATTTCAAAAAATCATTCTCGTCCCCAGACTCCAGGCCATTAATAACTAATAAGTCCATAAGTCCAGCATTAATTCAATATGGCGGCCAGTGTGCCAACTCTCGATTTAGCCGCACGTAACTATTTCCGGCTTCATTCCAGTCTTTATTTAGAGATCAGTGGAATTAGGGGCCTTGAATGATTTCTAAAACACAATTACTGTATATATTAAGCTGAATGTCCGAGTACTTGGTTTGTTTTCGGTATTGTCATAGTTCTTTGTAGCCATATTTCAAGTCTTTGGACTTGAAAAAACCGTTCAAGTTCGTTGCCCAGTTCTTTCCTAGGGTTTTATGTACCCTCGCGTGTGAAATTCGGCACTTCTGATTGGATAGTTAGTAATATTTATCAATGAGTTTTTGAAGTATATGTCTACGTCTTTGGTCTATTATGGAAAAACCTTGGACAATTGATTCGCCTACAGTAAAAGATGGCCGTCACGAGCTACTTCCGGCTTCATTTTCTATACAATAGTTGCTCGATCCAGTCCTATTTTTGAGATCAGTGACTTCAACCCCCGAACATTTTGCCACTCCACATCCCTTTTTCCCCATTTATCCTACTCTATCCTCATACCACTCTCACCATACCTAAAAAACACGTGTTTTCTTCCGACGTATAAAATGTTATTTGGGTTTTCTTTTTTTTTGTCCATCACCATACTTTCGTAGCTCTTCGCAATATCCACGGCGCCTTCCTGCTTCAGTTGATCGTTTTGAAAAGCAAAGTATCTCTGGGCAAACGGAAGAACACGCATTCTGTGTGTGTAACCTGTAATGATACAGAGTAACAACCATTTACTGGTTACAATGCAATACTGCTTGATAATGTGACATATATAGTACTGCCAGTATACGAGTCTCAATTACATACTTATACATGAACCTTCACATAGGGAATAGGCCTTGTTAGTCTCACAAGGAACCAACTTAAAAGGATACTCCAGCCAAAATACAAGTGAAGTTCATATGAAAGATCTTACTGACTTTAGTTTGTTTCCAAAGTTTCAGCATTCCTATCAATTTAGTTAAGAAGATATGGCTAGTTGAAGTTGAAAATTTGAGGATTTTGACGCCATATTTGTTTTAAAAATATGACGTCATTGAGTGATTCTTTATCGGCAGTGGAGTTGTTTTTATGGCGATCACATAGTGATAAGCTCTTTGGACGAAAATTAGTCGAAATAAACTATGTAGTTCCTCATGCAGGAAAGTAGAGGAGCTTCTTAGGCATAATACGAGATAGAATCACTCCGTGACGTCATATTTGAGAAACAAATATGGCGTCGAAATTGGACAAGCTCTCCAACTTCAACTAGCCATATCGTCTTAACTTAATTGATTTGAATGCTAAAAGTTTGGAAATAAACTAAAGTCAGTAAGATCTTTCATATGAACTACATTTGAATTTTGGCTGGAGTATCCTTTTAAAGATCACAGCGCAAGTGAATCAAACAAGTTCTTTTATCGTGTCTCTCTGTGTATCGACAAATACTCCTCCATATGTATACCGCGGAACACATGCACTTGGACGTTTCGACCGAAATCATGCCGACATCATTTTCCGATCGACAAAAGTCAATCGTTATATAGTCGAAGTATATTGGTGCAAAAAGCACTTGAGACTTCGAATCCTTCTCTTGATTGGTGTTTCCGACCCCTTACAAAAATTCCACATGAACGTGTTTCAAAATCACATGTGATCACATGTGATCACACGTGTGATCACATGTGATTTTGGAACAGTCCATGTGGAATTTTTGTAAGGGGAACCTTGATATATAAATTTTAGAGATATTTTATTGAATGTTTGAAGAGCATACGCATTCATAAACATATTCAAGCACCACATTCGCCGATACACATGAGATGATCATATATACCTGATCTTAGCAAGTAGACGGTTTCAAAAATCTGAAGAGATTTCGTTTGTTTTAGCACAAACTCACGGTCAAATAAACGGACATTTTCTTCCCTGTTGGTCTAAAAATAAAATACTGTATGGTCAAATGATTTAAAAAGTCAAAAAAATGTCTTGAAATTTAAGTGTAACACCTCTCGTAAGTTCATTGGCCAAGAGTATGAGGATCAAGGGGATTGGTTGGGTTATGATAACACTCTAGGCGGGGGGTTAGGATTAGGGTTAAGATTAGGGTCAGGTGTCCTTTATAATGTATACGAAAAAACACGTCGATTTATATATATTTTAAGCTAGAAAACCCATTAGCCAATCAGATTCACTCTTACGAGAGGTGCTACAACACCCGAAATTTATGCAAGAGACGGGAAAAATTAAGCCTATATGAGAGTGGATGAGAGTGGATGAGATTCGAGAAAGTGCATGAGAGTTGATGTGATGGATGAACGCTAGCGGTCAAATGAGGCGAGAGTTACAATTTTCATCAACTCTCATTATCGCTTGGTTAGAACAAAACGTAAACTTTACCTTTACACAGAGGATAAACCACGGCTTTGCTTGGACTAACGTTTTTAGCAATCCATCCAGTTTACCCTAAAAAGAAAGATATTACAAACTTTAGAGATTCACATAGCACGGAAATTCGAACTATCTTATTTCTTTTCATATTTTATTTTTATCTGATATACCTGAAAGTTATAAAAGACTTTGTGGTTAACACCATAATTTGTGTTTTAAATTCTACATGGTGTTAACCACAAAACCTTCAACCTCGTCCCCAGGGCCTTCGTAGTGCCAGGCAAGATGGCGCCTCGCACCGCAAAGGCCCTGGGGACGAGGTTGCAAAACCTTTATATCTACGTCGCCATGGAAATATTTAAATAATTAATGCTATACCTGGAAGTCTTGAGAAAACGTCTGTATAGTAGTGGACGACGCAATACTGAAAAACAAAATACAAATTTTGATGACGCATCAGTGGGACTAAACATGGATGTCATCATGTCAATCCCTACCCCTCTCTCACTCACGACTCTTTAACACCAATGAATTATTTTGCTACTTTCTTCAAATCGATTTTAATGATCGGGATTTCGAAAAGAAATGGAATTTATTTCTGCGAGGGTGGTTAATAAGGAAGTGTATTCAGTTACCTTTTACCTAACTGTGTCATATCAGAGCTTGGAGTTATTCTACGCAAGAAGTTTGGACTTGACGTCGATTTCAGGTCGGTTGCAAATAAATGTGTTACAAAGCCAAAAACACAGTGCTAGAAGAATCCGAAAATTGTATTTTATTATAAAAAATAGAAAATAAAAACGAGTGACGAAGAACAGTGATGAAAGAACAGTGGTGTTAGGGTTGTTTATGGAGGAACAAATGTATTTTAACTTTTGTCAACGATGAGTTGTGTGAACAAGGTGCGCAGTTACCTGTTTAGAAAATATACGTATGACATCATCAACTATTACGTCATCATTGCTACGAAACAGTTCTTTTGCGTTATAGACAACCTTAGAAAACAAAAGACAAATTATATCAAGATAATTAACCAATAGAGCATTGCGCACTCTATATTAACGCATTACGCATACCACTCTAAGGAATTGCGCACTCTAAGGAATTGCGCACTCTAAATTAACGCATTACGCACACACTCTAAGGAATTGCGCACTCTAAATTAACGCATTGCGCATACCACTCTAAGGCATTGCGCACTCTAAATTAACGCATTGTGCATACTGCAGCTCTAACGCATTGCACACTCTAAATTAACGCTTTGAGCATACCACTCTAATACATTGCGCACTATAAATTAACGCATTGTGCATACCACTCTAAGGTATTGCGCACTCTAACTCATTGTGCATACCACTCTAAGGTATTGCGCACTATAACGCATTGTGCATACTACTCTAAGGCATTGCGCACTATAACTCATTGTGCATGCCACTCTAAGGCATTGCGCACTCTAACGCATTGTGCATACCACTTTAAGGCATTGCGCACTCTAAGTTAACGCATTGTGCATACCACTCTAACGCATTGCGCACTCTAACGCATTGTGTGCATACCACTCTAAGGTATTGCGCACTTTAACTCATTGTGCATACCACTCTAAGGCATTGCGCACTCTAACGCATTGTGCATACCACTCTAAGGCATTGCGCACTATAAATTAACGCATTGTGCATACCACTCTAACGCATTGTGCATACCACTCTAAGGCATTGCGCACTATAACGCATGGTGCATATCACTCTAAGGTATTGCGCACTCTAAATTAACACCTGGTTAACGTATTGCGCACTCTAACGCATTGCGCTTCACCTCTGCACTATGGTGGACAACTCCAAATTCAAGCCTTTCACAGTAGGATGTGAAGAACCTGTAAGAATAAAAGAAGTGGATTATGATTCAGACAATTATCTGTTGCTAAGTAAACGGGAAATCGTTGATTCGCGTTGGAACTCGCTTCTTCAGGACTGTGGTCCGTTGCTCTACCAATTGAGCTGCCGCGCCAACTGTGAAATATTCGCGCGACAAATTAACGCTTATCCGAAGATGTGAAAATAGTGGGGAAACATGATGGTAAATTTTCATGTTACCCTGAAGATGATTCTGGAATAGAGTCAAAACACATCTTTGAATGAGCGTTAAGTTATCGCTAGAATGTTGGCGCAATCACTGTTCACAGTTGACGGGGTAGCTCAACTGGGCGGTAAGTCAACTGGTAGAGGCGCGGTGGCTCAACTGGTAGAGGAGCGGTAGCTCAACTGATAGAGCAGCGGAGTCCCTAACATACGCTCGTATTTACTTCTTGGTTTAATTTGATTAAATTTTGTAAAGTCATACTTCTTATGTGCACCGTGCTTGCTATGCAGCTTGTCTAGAAATGTTTCTGGTGAACCATTACTGAAATTGAAAATAATCATCATTAATTTCTGTTTTCGAAACATGGATTCTGGGTTGATATACGTTTAGATTATACTCACTCAACATTTAATGTGTCGAGGTCTAAGTATGTTAAAATTCCAGTTTCCTGTAAAATATCATCCAAATATAGAATAAAAATAATAAGACATATACAATAATATATAATAAATTAATAATGATTGTTTAAAGGTGACTAACAGCGGCAACTGCGTATGTGCGAAATTTCTTTACATTTCTTTGTTGATGTTCATTGTTCTCATGAGTGAGTGGAATTTGAAACCCGTTTTTCTAGGTTATGATCATTTGGTGTTCTCGAGGAATCACGCTATACGTAGAACTGGCAAACTGATCATTCATGTTTAGATAGAGGATAATGTTATGTAACCAATAAATTATTGGCATTATTAACCAACAAGTATTTGGATTGTAACCAACCCCAAAACAACAAAGGTCCTAACCCCCGGCTAGCGAGTTTTCTAACCTTAAGCCGTATCTTCTCCGTCCCTAACTCCTAAATTAGTAGACTAGTGAGAGAGACTATGAATGTGGGACTAGTAATTGACTGTTACACGCATGCGCTTACAATCATAACGTATTACAATCCAATAACTTATTGGTTACAATGCTAAAATAATGCCAATAATTTATTGGTTACAACGTGCGGAATGGGTGTTATTTCAATACGGAATCCAACTCACAATATTGTGCTCATCGTTGAACCCCATATGTATATATATAATTATATAATTGATCTATGAATTGCATTTCAAGCATTCTTTTGTGTGAGTCTCACAAAAAACAAATGCCACACATGCAAAGTACGGACTGTTTTTCACAGTTTTCCAAATTACTATCATTTACAATCAATATAGTCTCTCGTTTAGTACGATGATATACATCACACGAGCAGACACGTCCGTATGATGTATATCATCATATAGGTGTTTTTTGTAGCGCATGCGAGTAATACTCAATTACTAGTCTCTCTCATGAGTCTACTAATTAAGCCTTAAAATACCACCGGGCGTCAGAGTTAGAAAACTCATTAGGTGGGGGTTAGGGTTGGGATCTAATACCACGTTTACACTGGCGAAACAAGCCCGGGCCGAGCCCTTGTTTGGGCCGGGTCTGGGGTAGTTTTTCCGATAGGGGTATCTAGTACGTATTCCTTATAAGGAAGCGCAAATAGAAGGCATTGACGAGTAAATAGAGTGAATTAACGAGCAAATAGCTGACACGTTCAAATCTCGTACCAGCCTCCTTGTTAATTGGATTGTAACCGACCCCAAAACAACAAAGGTCCTAACCCTTTGGCAAACGTTTTCTTGAGAAATAAACCACCCCCAAAGCTATAGAATATATCAAAGGAAAGTTAAATTATCTATTTACAACATACGTACAGCTTTATCCCGGTAGCTAACTTAGTTCTCTTTAAGAGCGCGGATAATCGAACATGCCAAAATATAATTTTCCTAATACGGATACCATCTTGTAAACAAAAACACGGCTGTCTTCGACGAACGTTTTCTTGAGAAATAATCAACTCCCTAAGCTACAATATATATTAAAACAAAGATAAATTATCTGTTTACAATATGCGTACAGCTTATCCTGCTAGCGAACGTAGTTTTGTTAAAAAGAGCGGATAATCGAAGATATCGTAGCGTGTTAACAATCCCACATCCAGTGGGCTGGTACGAGTGCCTTGTATTTGTTCGTTAATGCCTTGTATTTGCTCGTCAATGCCTTGTATTTGCTCGTCAATGCCTTGTATTTGCTCGTCGGTCACTTCCTTATATGGAATACGTACTAGAAGTACATATGGTTTTTCCAGTGTAAACGCATTAACCCAGACTCGGCCTGGGTTAAAAGTAATGCTGGTCATTGGGTAGGGTTCGGCCTAGACCCGGCCCTGGATTTTACAGTGTAAACGCAAAACAGCGCTCGGCCAGCGCTAATTTTTGTCATGCTAATTGTAGAATTGTAATGCTAATTTTCGAACATGCGCAGTAATAGTTTACTATAATCCGGCCCAGGTTTGCGTTTACACGCGAAATATATAGACCCAATAATTTTTGATTGCTTTGAAAAATGCGTGTAAACACAAACTGGGCTCGGACTGGGCTATGCTCGGCCTGGGCTAATCTGCTAGTGTAAACGGGGCATAAGTTGTTTTGGAATTAGCAGTTCTATGACGCTCTACAGGACACTCTCCTCCGCAGAGGCTTCCAATGCGGTAGAGGGTAATCCCATTACCCTTTGTGATCATAGATATAGGGAATGCGTTACACCATTACCCCCTCTACCGCATGGTACACTCGCACTTGAGGTGACCGTGAGGTGCTAGGTCTGAGTCGTCTTCTGGACGATCCTTTTATTAGTATTAAGGTTAGTATAAGAAAACCATTAGGGGGGGGGGGGGGGGGGGGTTTAGAAAACCCATCAGCTCGGGGATTAGGATCTAAGTTGTTTTGGGCTTAGATCGTAACAATCTCTCATTTCGTCCAACCTCTCGCGGATACTAAAAAAGATCGTCCAGAAGACGACTCAGGGTCACCACAACTGCGAGTGTACCATCTAGCCACGACCCTACCGCATTGGAAGCCTCTGCGGAGGAGAGAGGTTCTATGATGTACATCATCATACAGGCATGTCCCATCATACGATATATATATATATATATATATATATATATATATATATATATATATATATATATATAATATATATATATATATATATATATTTTCGCTTACCTCAAAACTGGTCTGCTACAACTTGTTTCATCTGTAAAAGAATCTTCAGGCAGTGACCTGAAGATTCTTTTACAGATGAAACAAGTTGTAGCAGACCAGTTTTGAGGTAAGCGAAAATCTATTATTTGCTCTAACTATATGTTGTTGAGCACTCTTTGCATTTCGTAGACCAAAACCTACACGTATATATATATATATATATATATATATATATATATATATATATATATATATATATATATATATCATCATACGATATATATATCATCATACGAAATGAGAGAATGTACTGTTACAATCAACACTGGTCACCTGACAGGTGAGTAGTTCAATGCACAAGGTATTGTCAACGAAATCAACGTCCACTTCATTCTGTATCCCTTCTTCCCTGGAAAAGAGAAAAAAGGTTGTCTACAAATATTAAAGACTTACTATTCAACCGAGACCAAGGTCTTCACGGAAAAGTATTTACGGCTGAGGTTTTCGTACAGACCGAGCGAGGAAGGAGCGAGTTATGTGCGTAAAAAAACGAAGGTAAACACTCTCCCAACAGACCGAGCAAACGAGGTTAAAGGGCTACTCCAGCCCAAATACAAATGAAGTGCATATACAAGATTTTACTGACTACTTTATTTCAGCATTCCTATCAATTTAGTTAAAAAGATATGGCTAGTTGAAGTTGAAAATTTGCGGATTATGACGCGCCATATTTGTTCTGAAAATATGACGTCATTGAGTGCTTCTTTATCGGCAGTGGAGTTGTTCTGAAGGCGACCACATAGTTATAGCTGTTGTGAATGCTCTTTGGACGAAAATTAGTCGAAATAAACTATTTAGTTAATCATACGGGAAAGTAGAGTAGCTTCTTAGACATAATACGAGATAGAATCACTCAGTGACGTCATATTTAAGAAACAAATATATGGCGTCGAAATTGGACAAACTCTTCAACTAGCCATATCTTTTTAACTAAATTGATAGGAATGCTGAAACTTTGGAAATAAACTAAAGTCAGTAAGATCTTTCATACGAACTACATTTGTATTTTGGCTGGAGTATCCCTAATAGTGAATTTATTATATGGCTTTTGTTAATTTTCTTCTCTGGTTTTAACGCTGTTTTCGTCTCCAGATACTGCCGTTTATCGTACCTCTTCGCTAGCACGTTTAGTTTCATTTTTACACCAGTTAGGTGAAGATTTTTGAAATTTTCTGTTCAAACATTATACAAATACAAAAGGTTTTGTCCTAGGAAGTTTGAACTAAAGTTGTTTCAAAAATTTTTTCAAAACGTTTCAAAACAAAAGGTTTTCACAACGTTTTTCCTTCATTTTCTCTTGAAAGTTTTTCCAGGTTTCATGCTTATCCACGTGCTTGTCCGCCATGTTGATAAAACAAAACTGGACTTGAACTAGAACGGATGCATCAATAAGTCCGTCGCCCATTTTTGGTTTTTATTTTAGTTTCTATTTTAAATAATATAAATTTTAAAATATAAATATAAGAAAAATAAAAAGCCAACATAGATTTGGGTACGAGGTTACCAGATTACCTGCAATATCCTTCTGCACTTTTAAAAATGTGAGTTGTATAAAAATGGTGGATAGTTTCCGAACACAAATTCATACAAATTTGTTCCATACCATTACACTGAAAAAAGTAATAAAAGTTATATTATATACATTGGTGTAGTAGTCTTGATAGCTCAATGGTTAGAGTGTGTCACTGGTAATTAGAAGGTTGCAGATTTGATCACTGTCCATGACTCAGAAACATTTTCTGACGATTTGAGCTTGACAGCCATGTATCATCAATTTTGCACACGCAACAAAAGATTAATTTGAAATTTATTAAATATTATTTGATCACATCATTCAAATTATTATTTAGAGTTTTACTTACTTTGGAGTTTTCAAAACCAAATAAGTCGGCAATACCAAAAGCTTCATCTGCGTTTTTGTCAAAAGATGAACGGAGGATGGTCGAGTCACTGACGTTGACATTGAGATGAGCTGCTGTAGAAAAACAAATTTAGCTGAGACCTTTTATGATTTCACAGCTTATTCAACCTCACCAACATTATGATCATCAACACCACCATCATCATCACCGCCATCACAATCACTAGCTATCACCACCATCACCAATGACCATCATCACTATTACCATCTCTACCATCATCACTATTATCACTATCACCACTATTATCAATGTCCATCGTCATTACCATCAGCACCATCACAAATGACCATCAGCACCTCCACCATTTTTAACCTCACCATTACCATCACTACCATCATCACTATTATCACTATCACCACCATTATCAATGACCATCGTCATTACCATCAGCACCATCACAAATGACCATCAGCACCTCCACCATTTTTAACCTCACCATTACCATCTCTACCCTCATCACTATTATCACTATCACCACCATTATCAATGTCCATCGTCATTACCATCAGCACCATCACAAATGACCATCAGCACCTCCACCATTTTTAACCTCACCATTACCATCACTACCCTCATCACTATTATCACTATCACCACCATTATCAATTACCATTAGGGACTTTAAGATCTACAACGCGGCAACCTCGACAACGCGGCCCTCAAAACGTTAACAAGCAATGTGAATTTAAGCATTTAAAATAATTCATCGTAAATCGACTACCGTATATGAGGTTTGAAGTTTGTTTTATGACCTCCGAAACGCTCCACTTCTGCTAAAACGATTGTAGTGTTTGAGTTGAAGTCAACATTAAGGAACAGCTCTCATCTATCAGCGAGTCACGTCGTCTTGAAGACGTGAAAATTCTAAGACTATGTACACACGGCAACGTTTCCGAGCGTTTTTATATTGTTCTCCGTCATCAAGGGAGTAGAAAACAATTGCCTCATTACCTGAAACCAGGGCGTTTATATATAAGCGCCCTGCCTGAAACAATATAAAAACGCTCGCAAACGTTATCGTGTGCACACTGCACATAGTCTCATAGTTGCCTTGTAAACAGAACAAGGACGGTGTTGAGAATACTCTTGGGACTACAAATTATTCCTTCTCTTTGTTTCACATGAACAATCCTTTTGTTTTAAAGGCCGCGTCGTCGAGGTTGCCACGTCGTAGACCGTGACTATTTTCATCACTACCACCATATCACTATCACCAGCATAACTAATGACTATCACCACCATGACTATCACCACCATATGACTCTCACCACCATATCACTATCACCACCATATCACTATCACCACCATATCACTATCACCACCATATCACTATCACCACCATATCACTATCACCACCATATCACTATCACCACCATATCACTATCACCACCATATCACTATCACCACCATATCACTATCACCACCATGACTATCACCACCATATCACTATCACCACCATGACTATCACCACCATATCACTATCACCACCATATCACTATCACCACCATATCACTATCACCACCATATCACTATCACCACCATATCACTATCACCACCGTAATTAATGACTATCACCACCATGTCACTATCACCACCATGACTATCACCACCATATGACTCTCACCACCATATCACTATCACCACCATATCACTATCACCACCATATCACTATCACCACCATATCACTATCACCACCATGACTATCACCACCATATCACTATCACCACCATATCACTATCACCACCGTAACTAATGACTATCACCACCATAACTAATGACTATCACCACCATGTCACTATCACCACGATGACTATCACCACCATATCACTATCACCACCATATCACTGTCACCACCATATCACTATCACCACCATATCACTATCACCACCATGACTATCACCACCATATCACTATCACCACCATGGATATCACTGTCACCACCATATCACTATCACCACCATATCACTATCACCACCATAACTAATGACTATCACTACCATGACTATCACCACCATATCACTATCACCACCACATCATTATCACCACCACATCACTATCGCCACCATATCACTATCACCATCATATCGCTATCACCACCATATCGCTATCACCACCATATCACTATCACCACCATAGCCAATGACTATCACCAACATATGACTATCACCAACATATGACTATCTCCACCATATGACCACCACCACATCATTATCGCCATCATCACCACCATAACCAATGACTATCACCACCATATCACTATCACCAACATATCACTGTCACCACCATATTACTGTCACCACCATACGACTATTACCACCATAACCAATGACTATCACCATCACATGACTGATCACCACCATATCACTGTCACCAACATATCACTGTCACCACCATGACTATCACCACCATATCACTATCACCACCATATCACTATCACCACCGTAACTAATGACTATCACCACCATAACTAATGACTATTACCACCATATCACTATCACCACCATATCACTATCACCACCATATCACTATCACCACCATGACTATCACCACCATATCACTATCACCACCATATCACTATCACCACCGTAACTAATGACTATCACCACCATAACTAATGACTATCACCACCATGTCACTATCACCACTATGACTATCACCACCATATCACTATCACCACCATATCACTGTCACCACCATATCACTATCACCACCATATCACTATCACCACCATGACTATCACCACCATATCACTATCACCACCATGGATATCACTGTCACCACCATATCACTATCACCACCATATCACTATCACCACCATAACTAATGACTATCACTACCATGACTATCACCACCATATCACTATCACCACCACATCATTATCACCACCACATCACTATCGCCACCATATCACTATCACCATCATATCGCTATCACCACCATATCGCTATCACCACCATATCACTATCACCACCATAGCCAATGACTATCACCAACATATGACTATCTCCACCATATGACCACCACCACATCATTATCGCCATCATCACCACCATAACCAATGACTATCACCACCATATCACTATCACCAACATATCACTGTCACCACCATATTACTGTCACCACCATACGACTATTACCACCATAACCAATGACTATCACCATCACATGACTGATCACCACCATATCACTGTCACCAACATATCACTATCACCACCATGACTATCACCACCATATCACTATCACCACCATATCACTATCACCACCGTAACTAATGACTATCACCACCATAACTAATGACTATCACCACCATGTCACTATCACCACTATGACTATCACCACCATATCACTATCACCACCATATCACTGTCACCACCATATCACTATCACCACCATATCACTATCACCACCATGACTATCACCACCATATCACTATCACCACCATGGATATCACTGTCACCACCATATCACTATCACCACCATATCACTATCACCACCATAACTAATGACTATCACTACCATGACTATCACCACCATATCACTATCACCACCACATCATTATCACCACCACATCACTATCGCCACCATATCACTATCACCATCATATCGCTATCACCACCATATCGCTATCACCACCATATCACTATCACCACCATAGCCAATGACTATCACCAACATATGACTATCTCCACCATATGACCACCACCACATCATTATCGCCATCATCACCACCATAACCAATGACTATCACCACCATATCACTATCACCAACATATCACTGTCACCACCATATTACTGTCACCACCATACGACTATTACCACCATAACCAATGACTATCACCATCACATGACTGATCACCACCATATCACTGTCACCAACATATCACTGTCACCACCACACGACTATCACCACCATAACCAATGACTATCACCATCACATGACTATCACCACCACACAACTATCACCACCATAACCAATGACTATCACCATCACATGACTGATCACCACCATATGACTATCACCAACATATCACTGTCACCACCACACGACTATCACCACCATAACCAATGACTATCACCATCACATGACTATCACCACCACACGACTATCACCACCATAACCAATGACTATCACCATCACATGACTGATCACCACCATATGACTATCACCACCATATGACTGTCACCACCACACGACTATCACCACCATAACCAATGACTATCACCATCACATGACTGATCACCACCATATGACTATCACCACCATATGACTATCACCACCACATGACTATCACCACTATATGACTATCACCATCATAACCAATGACCATTACCATTACAACCATCTGAATCTCCACCTTGACAATTTTTGTACCTCATCATTACCATCACTACCATCACTTCGTACCTTCATTTGACCATAGGCCCAAACCATTACTCAATTTAGAAAGTGATTCACTTGAACTACTAGGTGAGCTTTCCTGTGACGATGCAGACTTCCTGGAACAATTACAACGACGAACAATAGCGGACAAAGTGCGAGAATACAATGCTTTCGAGAGGGCATCTCGGCTGCAATTGGCCTGCGGAGAATAAATGGGGTGGCCGGATAACTGAATATAACTGGTGTAGTCAAAGTTAGAGATAAATTCAGATAAAGTTACCTATTTTAGATAGGGTCACCACAACAATAGACGACTTCCACGATCATGCGCAGTAGCAACAAATATTCAAATTTCCATCGCATGTAAAAACAACTGTTTCAGCTGGAAATAGCATATTGAAAATAGTAGAAGTGCAAAGTTTGAAAGGAATTGTGTAAAAATGGCAGTGGTGTGAGTACTCGTTACAATTGTAACGCGTTACCGTGTACTCGTCACATTTGTAGTAATTTTAACCAGTAATTAATTACTTTTTTGGCAAAGGAACGAAAAAGGTAATTAATTACAAAACAAAGGAACACATTCTTTTACAGTAGCAAATTACAAATTCCTTTCCTTAAATCTTTCATAAATATAATAAATGTTATTTACCATCGAAAAATTCCTATCGAAAGACGAAAACAACTAAAGTTTGACGTGCTCATGCTATGGCTTTGCCTTCTTGAAAATAGAGTCGACCCTGGGGGCTGGGGACGAGGTTGTTCCCACTCTCAACACGTGTCAAATAGGTCATTTGACCCGTTTCTGGATAAATTCAAAAGCGAAATGGAAACAAATAAACAATCGTTGTTACCAATGTTATGGACGAGTTGCACAACGATCTGGCTAGAGAAAATTCAACAGCTGTGGAAGATCCAATCTCGTAGCCAGAGCACAGCCCAGAGCCTGAATGTGTATAAGCTAAAGCCATTGTGTTGTGGTCAACAAATTTAATTGTTTCTATTAATAATGCAATGTTTGATAATAACAATTGTTATTAAAAGTTGAAACCCAACCTCATTAATCCTCTCATTAAACCTTGTCTCATTTTCATTTCTGGTGTGAGGAATTTATTTGGCACAAGGTTTACATTACGTAAAGGAATTTGTAATTAATTACTTTTTTCGGAGAGTAATTTTGTAATTGTAATTAATTACTTTTTAAGAGTGGTAATTGTAATTAGGAATTAATTACTATTTGAAGCAAGTAATTGTAATTGTAATTAATTCCTTTTTGAGGGGTAATTTTGCAGCCCTGAAAAATGGAAGAAGTTACACAAGCAGAAAGTTTGGTCAACTTTTCAAAAGGAATTTATTAGTAATTTAATAAGGATTTTGGCTTGGCGGGCGGGCGTTGCACGCCAAGCCAAAATCCCTATTAAATCCATAGTGAAGAGCAAAACTTCCGAAGTGTATAGCTTTCGCACTATTTGCCCGATTTGTTTCAAACTTTGCACTTTTACTATTTTTAATATGATCTTTCTAGCTAAAACAGTTGTTTTTACCTCATATGAAAATTTGAAATAAAGTTGCTACTGCGCATGACCCTGAAACTCGTCTATTGTGGATATCTCCCAGAAAATATTAAAGTGGTACTACGATAAAAAATTTACCTATCGATATTTTTACATATTTATAAAGCAGAGCTGCTAAATATTATAACTCGGTCGAAACCGTTTTGCGATTCGACGATGGCAAGTATTATTTAGGAGGCAAATGTTTTGGCGAAAAAACGTTAGCCAATCTGAACATCGATATTTTCAGGCCTGCAGTCAAATATATATATATAGAGAAACACAAGTTGAGAAACACAAGATGAGAAACACAAGTTACTTCATCGAAATTTTATTTACTACAGAACTGTTTCGTATGGCAAGTGTTAAGCTTGCCACACTCATCAGGTAAATGATATAATATTTTGACAGCGCAACGGAATATATACAACGGAATATATACAATAGATGCATAATTAATTTGATCATGTTACATGTAGTGGTGAGATTGTTATCGTAGTAGGAATTTCTTCCGGTGTCGGCATGTGGATACGAGTTCGTTCCGTTTGTTGAGAGAGCTTAGTTCGGGGTGGCATATGATGATAAATTTTTCGGACAGGCATAAGTTACAGCGTTTGGTTTTATTAGAATATGGTTGTGATTTCTTAATGATTTTCCAGTTAATAGTATACGAGGTGTTAGAGTCTTTTAATTTCCAAATGTGCTTGCTTAGTTCGGTTGCGTTTCTCTTGGTTCTGTTACGGAAAGAGCTGGTGTGGTTAAGGTAGCGGGTTTTGAAAGTGTTCTCAGTAAGACCAACGTAGGTTTGTACTTCTTTCGTGGCTTTGTTCGTCACTGCGGCCTGGTAGATTACTGCCTTTGTTTGGCATTCTCCTTGCAGTGGGCAGGCATCTTTCGCGCGGCAATTGCAATTTCTTTCTGTGACGGTGTTCTTGTTGGCTTCTTTGCGTAGAATGGTTTTATTGTGCGACGAGATGATGCTCTGGACATTCGGCATACAACTATAACTTAGTTTCATTGTGTTCCGGTTGAATATTTTGTTTAGCGGGTGGTTTATGGGGAAGGATTTATCGATTGCTTTGAGGAATTTATGTCCGATATCGGTTTTGACGTTTGAGTTGAAAGGAGGGTTGTACCAGGTGATATTACGGCTTCTGCGGCGGATTTTTTGTGCGGGTTGTGGATCGTAGTGTAGGTTATAGCTGTGGCCGCTCTTTTTCAAAGCTTCTTGATATGGGCGAGTGCTTGCGTCGAACGATTGCTTGTCGGATGAAATTCTCGAAAGGCGTTGGTTAATAGTTTCAGGGATTCTACGTAGGATGGACGGGGGATGGTTGCTTTGCACGTTGACGTACTGAGGGACATTGCCTGGCTTCGTGTACGGTTTGTAGGTGCCGGACCTGAGGTCAAGAGTGATGTCCAGAAAGTTCACGCACTTCTTGTTAGCTTCGATGGTAAGTTTGAGATTGTTGTCGTTGAATACCTTGCAGATTTCTTTTTTGATCTTTTCGCGGGTCTTACTGGGTGAAACATTGAACGCGCTGAGGCCATCGTCGCGGTACAAGCCAACGTCGTTTCTGTACGCGGTTGGTAATTGCGAAAGTAGGTAGGATCCCACCAGTTCGCATGTTTCCGCACCGTCAAAACTGCCCATATATATATATATATATATATATATATATATATATATATATATATATATATATATATATATATATATATATATTATATATATATATATATATATATATATATATATATGCAGATTACAACATGTTTTGAAAGTGCCTATCCGGGGTTTAGAGATTTTACATATTTGTGATCTTTGGAATCTCTTGAGAAGAATTGTAAAATATCTTGTCGTGCGAAAATTTCATCTTAATGCCTGCTGCCAAGCCTCGTACCCAGGCGCTTGTTTTACTTTGCGCGACTGAGCGCACGGGGGCTTTTGGGGAGGGCGTCGCGTCCTCAGCGCCCGCCTAGTCGCGCAAAGCAAAACAAGCGCCTGGGTACGAGGCTGCGTTTTGCCCCTACTAAAGCGATGTACTACTCACAGAAAATGACGTCAAAGCAGGGACACGCAAAAACATTCCACATTGATTCAGCAGTGAAATACATAGAAAGATTGGGAATTGAGCGAATTTTGTCTAAACATGTGTGTTTAAAGTTCTTAGGCAAACTTTCTTTGTATTTTTCACTGTTGAATTAGTGTGCAGTGACTTCGTGTGTCCCTCACTTTCGCAGGGGAAAAAGGCGTGAAGATGAAATTTTCGAACGACAAGATATATATTACAGTTCTTCTTGGTAGAACCCAAAGGTTACGAATATGTAAAATCCCCAAACCCCGGATCACGGCCGTAGCTAACATGTCATAATTGGGGAGGTGCCAACCCAAAATTTCTGAATGAAATATCCCCCCCCCCCCATTCTTGCAATAACAATCTCAATACTTTGCTAACTGCCAAAACCGAACGACAAGGACAAAAACCATTCTTTATCATAGTTATGGTAGTGACGGAACTGCATTTTACCCATATACTAAAACTATAACACAAAATGTGACCAATTACTTCCAGTAGCTAGATTAAGTACAGTAGCTAGATTTAGACACAATTTATTATGTTCGTCACACGATACCTGCATGTTACCAGTACAATTAATGTACATTTAAACAGTATATTTTGACATAATTTCTTAAAATAGTCTTAACGAAAATAGGTCCCAATTTTCCGAATAGAATGTGAATTTTCCGAATATTGCAATTTTGTAAAAGTTGGGGGGTGACGCACCGCCCCCCCCCCCCCCCCCCCCCGCCCCGGATAGGCACTTTAAAAGATTGTATACTTACCTGTGCTGCTGTGTACTGTACAACCGCTATTTCTCCTTGAATTAGTTTACTTCTTGTTGTTAATCCTCGAAATAACGTTGAGTACGAAACACCCAAAAGAAATGCAACAGCTTTCAATTCTTAAACAAATTATTATTTTTATTATTCAGTTTTAATGGCCATTTTCCATGCATTTCTTCCGCGCTCGATCAGGGGAAAGGCAGGCATGCGGGCGAGGCGGGTTCCCGCCCGCCTAAGAACCTCTGGCACCTAAGGGTAAGCCAGGTGTTACATGATAGCAACTTTCCACGCAGCACAATCTAACTCCAGTTCCTTATATGCAAACCCTTCTTCTCTAAATCTGTCTTACAACTTGTTCCTGAAGTCTTCCTAGGTCTCCCTTTCCCTTCCCTCCCTTTCCCCAGCAATCGAATCTGTACGAGATGAGCTTGACGATCGTCCACGTATCGTCTATATATGATATGTTAATGAGGCACATGAGACGTCGTAGCAGGCAAACAACATTGTGGCAATTCTAAAATTTGTGCATATCTTCAAAGTTATCCAACGAAATTACTTGAAACTTTACACGTGGATACATACCACCAAACTAAAGAACATGGTTCAAGTTATATTGTCACCATAGTAACAGATTAGCTTCCACACCTCTCCGTTCCCATACCTAAGTCTTCATTTTCTGCCATTGCCAGCAACGTTTTCGATTTCTCTGCACACAAGAGAAAACAAATTATTTTGTTTTAGAAACTAGGTCTGGAAAATTATCTGTTACTATGGTGATAACATAACTTGGACCATGTTTTTTAGTTTGGTGGTATGTAATTCAAGTAATGTTTCATTGGATAACTTTAAAGATATACACGAATTTTAAAATTGCCACAATGTTGTTTGCCTACTTTGTCCTGTGCCTAATTAACATATCATATATAACTGAACACCTCGAAGAGCCCAAAACATGGCATTATGGAATAAACATGGAATTCATTACCACAGGAAATTAGAAGCTTTGAAATGTTAAGTAATTTTAAGTCTGCAGTTAAGACTTTTCTTTTTTAAAATTAATAGTTATTGTTCATAGTGTTAATATATGTAGTAGGCTTTATCTTATAATGAAACTGTAATTAGCTTTAAAAGCAACTTTAAGAATATATATATTGTTGTAAGAGCATTGAGACTATTGTATAATGCTCCTAATACGTCTTTATTATTATTATTATTATTATCATTTTTGGAGTTAGGACGGCACTTCAAATCGGCTAATATACGACATCCATACTAAAAGATATCCATACTAAAAGACATCCATACTAAAAGACATCCATAAAAGTAAAAGACATGCATACTCGGTTTAGGAGAATAAATGGTACAGTGAAAGAACTTCAATAAGCATATAGGGCTTTTTAGCCCAAATCAAGCAATAATATGAGCAACCGAAATATAAAAGTATATGATAGCATTGAACCCAAGTACGTTTTAGGGTTGGGATTATGGTTGGGATTAGGGTTAGGATTTGGGTTAGGATTAGGATTAGGATTAGGGTTAGGATTAGGGTTTGGGTTAGGATTAGGATTATGGTTAGGATTAGGGTTAGGATTTGGGTTAGGATTAGGGTTAGGATTAGGGTTAGGATTTGGGTTAGGGTTAGGATTAGGGTTAGGATTAGGGTTAGGGTTTGGGTTAGGATTAGGGTTAGGGTTAGGATTAGGGTTAGGATTAGGATTTGGGTTAGGATTTGTATTTCGGTTGCTCATATATCGAGAAAGTGCCTAGTGACTGGAGTAAGAGAACTTCAATGTGTCGAAAAATACTTAAAGGGATATGGCAATATAAATTAACTTTGTCTCATTTGAAAGAACTCGTGAAATGGTATAACAAGACCTTTTACAATTTTCCCTTATATTTTTTGGTTTTCGAAATAATTTGACGAAAGACAGCGTGCTGTCCGCCATCTTGGAATTATTTTCGATATGCATGTGACGTCATAAGTAGGGTAAAGTGAAATTTTTATCTTGCCAACCTTACGACATTATGAGCCAGAAACTCGATTATGTTACTCGATTATTATAAAAGGTCTTCTTATACCATTTTACGAGTTCTTTCAAATGAGACAAAGTTAATTTATATTGCCATATCCCTTTAAGTAGGAGTACTTACGTATATTCATGGACGACGTTTCGGACGATGGGTCTGACCTGAAACGTCGAAACGTCGAAACGTCGCCCATTAATATACGTAAGTACTCTTACTTAAGTATTTTTCGAAGTATACTTCGAACACATTGAAGTTCTCTTATTTCTCCTTTTCATATAATATGCAGTTCTTTTGAGAACATAGCAGCTTTCATATTTATGCTGAATAATATTCTCATCCACCCTTAAAATAACTCTAGTATTTTCCACGTTTGACTTCATCGTTATCCTTAGAAATAAGTCGAAAATTATGCATTATCAAAGTGTTTTTTTTAATACTAAAATGAATTTATAGCTACAAACCAAAATCACCACCTTCCTGCACCTTTAGGACACCTGCGGGCTCGTCACCCATGAACTGTACGTTTCCAAGAAGTAAGATGGCCGCCAGCACTTTAGTGACGTCACTAAACGGAATTCCGAGAACTAAAAGAGCGAGCTACAAAAGAGGAAAGGAAGAAGACAAAATAAGTTTTCAACAAACGACACCATACACAGTGATTGAATGCAAATAAATCAGAATAGTTGCAGAAAACCAAAAACACCCCAGTGCAACAAGAAACGCATCGTTTTTCAAAACTGATTAAAGATGGGGAAAGAAAGGCATTTGACGAAGAATAAACCACCACACAGACAGAATGACGAAGTTGATGTACCTGCCGTAAGACGGTCGATGAAAAGAGTACAAACTGAACAATATGGTAACCCATTATTATTAAATTCTGACCGAGTTATTAAATAGAACAGACTGAACAGTAATGCAATGAGCATGTACAACATACGTCACTAAAGAGGCAGTAAGATGCAAAAATCAAGTTTATCCCAATTTGGGCTTTATCTACAAGTGCATTCGAAATAAGCAAAAAAACGGTCTTTGTCAATGTCTTATCTTGTTCCAGAGATATTTAAGTTTTTAAAAGCTGCAAATGAGATACCTATTGACGTCATCTACTCACTCAAATTCTAAAAATAAGGAATATCTTTGGAGATAGCAACTAGATTGTGCTGAAACGTTTCAGATGTGTGCGGCTAAAGGCCCATCTACACGATACGATTCGTCGTATACGATTGTCATTCTGGCGTACATTGTCGTATATGATTGTCGTACTGGCGTAGGGATTTCCTTTAGTTTAAATTAAGGAGTAGATGACGTCTCATAAGTTCATTTGCATCTTTCAAAAATTTGAATATCTCTGGAACAACATAATATATTAACTAAGTAAGAATGCTATTCTTCCTCATTTTTTTAGTACTAATAGATAAAACAAAAATTGGATAGACGATTTTCGGTCTTACTACTCCTTGAAACATAACATTTCATGAAAAAGTCGGTTTTTGAGAACTTCAATTCTAACCTTCCAAGACTGAAACTGCTTTCTGAGATCTTCTATTCCTATTTGATCCTCAACAGCTGGGTAGTTATATAAATAGCGTAATTCGTGACCACTGTGGGTTTGTAACTGAAGTTTAGCTACAAAGAACAACATTTTCTCATTGTTTTATATAGCTCTTTATAAAATAACATTTAAAAAACGCACGCGCTGATTGGCTGAAAGCCGTGTTTCTATATAACTCGATGGAAAACATGGATTTTTCCCGCTATTTTTATAAAATGGACTGTAAGACGAACCTTTGCTCACAAACAGCTAAAATGTCGATAAATATGTTCTGTGACAGCCAACAAGAAAATCGAGAAGATTGGATGCTTTTCTTCACAGTTAAGAGCGTTTATGTTCATTTGAGCAGCCGACAACGCTGTCTAGCGTGAGTAAGGAGAATGTACATTTTCATCATTTTAATAAAAGAGTCTTATTACTTATTTCCTCAGTGTTATTTTATAAAAGAAATAGAAAACATCTTTCCGTGTTCCCATACGTTATAGAAACACTCGTGAAAGTTTGGGAGAACTCGAAATAGCATGGAAACACTCGGCCTTCGGGCTCGTGTTCCCTCCGCCATTTCTCGCAAACTTCCACTCGTGTTTCTATAACTCTATGGAAACACGGAAAATGTTTTCTATTTCTTGAAAATTTCCCCTTAAAGTGTCTACTGACCCCAAATACGATTACTGATATATTCTACAGGGACCGCGTAGGGAGGGATATTAAAAATATAGAATTAACATACTTCGTGACAGCTAGCCTTTAATAGGCTTAGTTATTGTTAACAGTCATCTACAGCCTACATATGCACGCAGTGTTTATAACAGCTTTGTTAAGTTAGAATCTGTTTATAAAAACCGATTGCTGTGTTTAGCTTTTGAATTGTTTACGTTGGTTATTGAACCATGTCGTAGAATGCGCTTTCTGTGCATACATTTGAAGTTATAGTTATTAAATTCAAAGGTTTGGTTAATATTAAATTCAATGATGAGATGGACTAAAAAATATGGTTTGTCATTGTTTATGATCTTAATTTTTGTTATGTAAATTTCATGCATCTGTTTCGCAGATCAACGCTCTTGTAATTTAACATTTATAGTACCGTCAGTCAGGGCCGTAGCGAAGGGGTATTGGGGGTGCGGCACACCCCAACATTTACAAAATTGCAATATTCGCAAAATTCACAGATCTATTCGCAAAATTGGGACCTGTTTTATGTACATTAAATGTACTGGTAACAGAAAACTTAAATTAACAATATCATTTGTGTCTTATACTATTAACTGCTGGAAGTAATTTGTCATATTTTGTGTAATAGTTTTAGTATATGGATAAAATGCAGTACCGTTACTACCATAACTATGATAAAAAAATGGGTTTGGTTGTTGTCCTTGTCGTTTTGGCAGTTGGCAAAGTATTGTGATTATTATCACAAGATTTAGGGGAAAAATATTTCATTCGGAAATTTTGGGATCCCCCCCCCCCCATTTATGATATGTTAGCTACGCTCTACCGTAATAATCACATTTATAGTAACGCCATATCTAATAGGTCCTAACGTAGTTGTCTTACGTTGTGTTGGTGTTCCTAAGCTGTATTAACAGTAATTTATCAATCCTCTTTATGTTTTGCTAGACCCTAACTATGTTTAAAGTGTCTAGGAAGTGAAAAATTCGCTCGGCAGGAGCGTACACTGAAAATTTCAAGTAAATCTGCTGCATAGTCTTCAAGCTATCAACTCTCAAAATTTGGCATGGCTAAATGTTTTTGGTGAAATCTGAAACGCGCAGTTCATCGTCTTGTGACGTATGCAGGTGTACTTACTATGCATAAGAACAATGGATTTGAACATTAATGATCCACCTGCATACGTCATATACCACATATATTCAATCCCAGTCTTTCCCTATTTTGTAACGTTAAACTATGCGTGTTGATAACTCGAAGACTATGCAGCAGATTCACTTGAAATTTTCAGTGAACGATCCTGTCGTGCTACTTTGTTTGTTAGAGCAAAAAAATGCTAGCGATTTTTTCACTTCATAGACACTTTAAAGTAGTAAAGTAGTTTGAAATTAGTAAAGTTTTTTTTAAAGGCTTTGTTGTGCAAGCTGTGTTAAGTTGTCAATGCGCAAAACTTGAGTCTTGTCTAGAGCTCAGAGTTTTTCTGCGTATCAACAACTTAACGCTTGCACAGCAAAACCTTTACAACATTATGTTTAAGCGAGTTAACAAAGATTTAAACAAATTTCAACTAAATTTTCATCCTTACCTCTGTCTTTGGGACTGAGACCAGCAAAGAGTTGATAAAATATATGAAAATTTCGTTCTCCTTCTTTGGGTTGTACTATCCTAGACTTGGATAGAATAAACCAAGGTGTCGTTAAATGGAGATGGAGTGAAATAGAATGGGATGGAGTGAACTAGAATGGGATGGAGTGAAATAGAATGAGATGGAATAAAATAGAATGGAGTGAAATAGAATGGAATGAAATGCAGTGAAATAGAATGGGATGAAATAGAATGGGATGAAATGGAGTGAAATAGAATGGGATGGAGTGAAATAGAATGAAATGGAGTGAAATAGAATGAGATGGAATGAAATAGAATGGGATGGAATGGAGTGAAATAGAATGGAATGAAATGAAATGCAGTGAAATAGAATGGGATGAAATAGAATGGGATGAAATGGAGTGAAATAGAATGGGATGAAATGGAGTGAAATAGAATGGGATGGAATGGAGTGAAATAGAATGGGATGAAATGAAATAGAATGGGATGAAATGAAATAGAATGGGATGGAATGGAGTGAAATAGAATGGAGTGAAATAGAATGGGATGAAATGGAGTGAAATAGAATGGGATGGAATGAAGTGAAATAGAATGGGATGGAATGGAGTGAAATAGAATGGGATGGAATGGAGTGAAATAGAATGGAGTGAAATAGAATGGGATGAAATGGAGTGAAATAGAATGGGATGAAATGAAGTGAAATAGAATAGGATAGAATGGAGTGAAATAGAATCGGATAGAATGGAGTGAAATAGAATCGGATGGAATGGAGTGAAATAGAATGAGATGGAGTGAAATAGAATGAGATGGAATGAAATAGAATGGGATGGAGTGAAATAGAATGAGATGGAATGAAATAGAATGGGATGGAATGGAATGGAATGGAGTGAAATAGAATGGAATGAAATGCAGTGAAATAGAATGGAATGAAATGCAGTGAAATAGAATGGGATGAAATGAAATAGAATGGGATGAAATGGAGTGAAACAGAATGGGATGAAATGGAGTGAAATAGAATGGGATGGAATGGAGTGAAATAGAATGGGATGGAGTGAAATAGAATGAGATGGAATGAAATAGAATGAAATGGAGTGAAATAGAATGAGATGGAATGAAATAGAATGGGATGGAGTGAAATAGAATGAAATAGAGTGAAATAGAACGAAATGGAGTGAAATAGAATGAGATGAAATGAAATAGAATGGGATGGAATGGAGTGAAATAGAATGGGATGGAATGGAGTGAAATAGAATGGGATGAAATGGAGTAAAATAGAATGGGATGGAGTGAAATAGAATGGGATGGAATGGAATGAAGTGAAATAGAATGGGATGAAATGGAGTGAAATAGAATGGGATGGAATGAAATAGAATGGGATAAAATGGAGTGAAATATAATGGGATGGAATGGAGTGAAATAGAATGGGATGAAATGAAGTGAAATAGAATGGGATGAAATGGAGCGAAATAGAATGGGATGGAATGAAATAGAATGGGATGGAGTGAAATAGAATGGGATGAAATGGAGTGAAATATAATGGGATGGAATGTAGTGAATGGAGGGATGGAATGAAATAGAATGGGATGGAATGAAGTGAAATAGAATAGGATAGAATGGAGTGAAATGAAATAGAATGAGATGGAATGAAATAGAATGAAATGGAGTGAAATAGAATGAGATGGAATGAAATTGAATGGGATGGAGTGAAATAGAATGAGATGGAATGAAATAGAATGGAATGGAGTGAAATAGAATGAAATGGAGTGAAATAGAATGAGATGGAATGAAATAGAATGGGATGGAATGGAGTGAAATAGAATGGAATGAAATGCAGTGAAATAGAATGGGATGAAATAGAATGGGATGAAATGGAGTGAAATAGAATGGGATGAAATGGAGTGAAATAGAATGGGATGGAATGGAGTGAAATAGAATGGGATGAAATGAAATAGAATGGGATGAAATGAAATGAAATAGAATGGGATGGAATGGAGTGAAATAGAATGGAGTGAAATAGAATGGGATGAAATGGAGTGAAATAGAATGGGATGGAATGAAGTGAAATAGAATGGGATGGAATGGAGTGAAATAGAATGGGATGGAATGGAGTGAAATAGAATGGAGTGAAATAGAATGGGATGAAATGGAGTGAAATAGAATGGGATGGAATGGAGTGAAATAGAATGGGATGAAATGAAGTGAAATAGAATGGGATGAAATGAAGTGAAATAGAATAGGATAGAATGGAGTGAAATAGAATCGGATAGAATGGAGTGAAATAGAATCGGATGGAATGGAGTGAAATAGAATGAGATGGAGTGAAATAGAATGAGATGGAATGAAATAGAATGAAATGGAGTGAAATAGAATGAGATGGAATGAAATTGAATGGGATGGAGTGAAATAGAATGAGATGGAATGAAATAGAATGGAATGGGGTGAAATAGAATGAAATGGAGTGAAATAGAATGAGATGGAATGAAATAGAATGGGATGGAATGGAATGGAGGAGTGAAATAGAATGGAATGAAATGCAGTGAAATAGAATGGAATGAAATGCAGTGAAATAGAATGGGATGAAATGAAATAGAATGGGATGAAATGGAGTGAAACAGAATGGGATGAAATGGAGTGAAATAGAATGGGATGGAATGGAGTGAAATAGAATGGGATGGAGTGAAATAGAATGAGATGGAATGAAATAGAATGAAATGGAGTGAAATAGAATGAGATGGAATGAAATAGAATGGGATGGAGTGAAATAGAATGAAATAGAGTGAAATAGAACGAAATGGAGTGAAATAGAATGAGATGAAATGAAATAGAATGGGATGGAATGGAGTGAAATAGAATGGGATGGAATGGAGTGAAATAGAATGGGATGAAATGGAGTAAAATAGAATGGGATGGAGTGAAATAGAATGGGATGGAATGGAATGAAGTGAAATAGAATGGGATGAAATGGAGTGAAATAGAATGGGATGGAATGAAATAGAATGGGATAAAATGGAGTGAAATATAATGGGATGGAATGGAGTGAAATAGAATGGGATGAAATGAAGTGAAATAGAATGGGATGAAATGGAGCGAAATAGAATGGGATGGAATGAAATCGAATGGGATGGAGTGAAATAGAATGGGATGAAATGGAGTGAAATATAATGGGATGGAATGTAGTGAATGGAGGGATGGAATGAAATAGAATGGGATGGAA
Source organism: Chrysogorgia sp. JL179-B06 (assembly GCA_035772405.1). Classification (NCBI taxonomy): domain Eukaryota; kingdom Metazoa; phylum Cnidaria; class Anthozoa; order Scleralcyonacea; family Chrysogorgiidae; genus Chrysogorgia; species Chrysogorgia sp. JL179-B06. Next base: position 10,557,390 of record JAYKKM010000475.1, on the reverse strand, counting down.
TGAAGTGAAATAGAATAGGATAGAATGGAGTGAAATGAAATAGAATGAGATGGAATGAAATAGAATGAAATGGAGTGAAATAGAATGAGATGGAATGAAATTGAATGGGATGGAGTGAAATAGAATGAGATGGAATGAAATAGAATGGGATGGGGTGAAATAGAATGAAATGGAGTGAAATAGAATGAGATGGAATGAAATAGAATGGGATGGAATGGAGTGAAATAGAATGGAATGAAATGCAGTGAAATAGAATGGAATGAAATGCAGTGAAATAGAATGGGATGAAATGAAATAGAATGGGATGAAATGGAGTGAAACAGAATGGGATGAAATGGAGTGAAATAGAATGGGATGGAATGGAGTGAAATAGAATGGGATGAAATGCAGTGAAATAGAATGGGATGAAATGAAATAGAATGGAGTGAAATAGAATGGGATGGAGAGAAATAGAATGAGATGGAATGAAATAGAATGAAATGGAGTGAAATAGAATGAAATAGAATGAGATGGAATGAAATAGAATGAAATGGAGTGAAATAGAATGAGATGGAATGAAATAGAATGAAATGGAGTGAAATAGAATGAGATGGAATGAAATAGAATGGGATGGAGTGAAATAGAATGAAATAGAGTGAAATAGAACGAAATGGAGTGAAATAGAATGAGATGAAATGAAATAGAATGGGATGGAATGGAGTGAAATAGAATGGGATGGAGTGAAATAGAATGGGATGAAATGGAGTAAAATAGAATGGGATGGAGTGAAATAGAATGGGATGGAATGGAATGAAGTGAAATAGAATGGGATGAAATGGAGTGAAATAGAATGGGATGGAATGAAATAGAATGGGATAAAATGGAGTGAAATATAATGGGATGGAATGGAGTGAAATAGAATGGGATGAAATGGAGTGAAATAGAATGGGATGAAATGGAGCGAAATAGAATGGGATGGAATGAAATAGAATGGGATGGAGTGAAATAGAATGGGATGAAATGGAGTGAAATATAATGGGATGGAATGGAGTGAAATAGAATGGGATGAAATGGAGTGAAATAGAATGGGATGAAATGGAGTGAAATAGAATGGGATGGAATGGAGTGAAATAGAATGGGATGAAATGAAGTGAAATAGAATGGGATGGAATGGAGTGAAATAGAATGGGATGAAATGGAGTGAAATAGAATGGGATGAAATGGAGTGAAATAGAATGGGATGGAATGGAGTGAAATAGAATGGGATAAAATGAAGTGAAATAGAATAGGATGGAGCAAAATAGAATGGGATGGAATGAAATAGAATGGGATGAAATGAAATGAAGTTAAATAGAATGGGATGGAATGAAATAGAATGGGATGGAATGGAGTGAAATAGAATAGAATGGGCCTGAGTGTAATGGAATGGGAAGTCATTAAATAAAACCAAATAAGTTGGAAAGCAATGTAAGTGAGCTCACCATATCGAGGGAATAGCATTGAATTTTCGCTTTTGATATGATTCGGTTAATGAAGAAAAACTCATATAACTTTGCCTAAAAATAAAGCATGATATTACTGTACAACTCTTATCTCCTCCCACATCCACATCTATAATCTTTCTTTAGTAAAAATAAATATTTAACATTGTAGATCACTAGTTTACAAACCAGTCGAGATGAATCAGAATTATTTGTGGTTCTAGCTTTCCCAAGGCTCTGCAGAACTGTAACTGAGGCCATCAACTGCTACAAAATGGGAATTCATATTACAAATGTTTAAAAAAAATGAATAATTAATCAAAATTAATCAAATTAAATCAAGTGAACTTTTCCCAAAGCCGATTCTAAAGGTTGAAATGCTGCCGATTAAAGTGTCTATGAAGGAAATCTAAGTAACATTTGATAGAGCTTGCATTTCACTCTCTAACGAATGGTCAGCATGACCGGTCAGACATGAATTCAGGCAGTCAGATAAAAAATTTGGATGGTCAACTATTTTTTCTTTAATTTGTGCATTAAAAACAAAATCATTAAAAACAAAAATTCTGTAACTTTGCATCAACTAGTACACAACGCCATGAACGTTCGATCATCCTGCTGCCGCCATTTGGAAATTAACAACCAGCTTTTATTTAAATTTGAAGTCAACCCCTGGTGCAACAACTTGGCCTCAAATAAAAAATAATTTCAAGTTCTTATTTCCATGTTTTAAACCAATAAAACTAAGCAGCCTTTTAAAACCTTATTGAAGCACCACCTGTTAAAGCCATTTACTGACTTTATTGCATATTAAATTAATGATATAAACAATTGTTTACATGGTAAAAGAAAATGAGTTCACTGTTAGAAATAATTTGACCAAAATAATTTGACCACTCATGCTGACCTGCCGTGACTGTTTTCTGGCGATCAAATCATGAAAATCAGCGTCAGTGACCACTGACCTTGGTACACCAACTTGTATTTCTACACTACCTATGCAGCACAATGCTTTTGTACCTTTGCTAAATCTGTTTGAACACCTGCAGAAGTGACATGCATCAGTTGTTGAATCAACATTTCAGCAGTGAACGATTTCCCACTGCCACTTTCGCCACTGGAAAGAAAATAAATTGTTGAAAAGGCAAAACAATTCTATTGCAATTATTAATGTTTGTAATTTGTTAAAGTGCCCATGACCCCAGATACGATATTACTGATATAGATGCTACATGAAGTGAAAAGTTGAATGCCAAAATATTTTATGATTTGAGCTTTGCGTTGATGTGTTATAAAGGTTTGTTTGTCAGAAATGGTAATGAGTGTGACGTCATTTACGGCATCATTTCGGATACAATATTCTACTGTTAAAGCAAATTAATCTAACTCAAACGTTGATGATGTACTTGACCGCTATAGTAAAGATTTTATCAACTTTTTCACTCAAATCGTCAACCAGTCTATCACACGGAAAGCAGAAAAGAAAGCCAAATGCCGTAAATGACGTCACACTCATTACCATTTCTGACAAACAAATCTTTATAGCACATCAACGCAAAGCTCAAATCATAAAATATTGTGGCATTCAACTTTTCACTTCATGTAGCATCTATATCCGTAATATCGTATTTGAGGTCATGGGCACTTTAAGTACATGCTATATACAATCTGTTACAGTAACAGCATCATGAAGACGTGGAAATGCTCTGAGTGACGTAACTGTACACAGAACAAGGACGGTGATCTTTTTTAGATCGATGATGGGAATGATGACGTCATTCAAAATAAAATAATTTTTCATGCAAACAAAGAGAATTAATAATTTTTAGTCCCAACAATAATATAACACCATCCTTGTTGTGTGTACAGTATCGATGGTTATAAAGATAGTTGTGAACTGAGTTTATATATATAAATATTAATAATTAACACTCACCTTAAAATCAACATCTGGGATGTTCGAGTTTCAAACAATTGTTCAAGTGATTGTGTAACAAGTCTTTTTAAAAATAAGTTATTGTTTGCCTTGTGCTCGGCATCTTCCTCTGAACATCCAAAGGGGTTGAGAGACACAAGAATTGATCCAATATTGGTCTTAAAAACAAAAATAAATTATTTTGATAATAATTCATAAACTATAATAATTAGTTTAATAACTATAAAAATTATAAAATATTAACAATATTAATTAGTAATTAATTAATTATAACCAATTAATTAATTAATCAATTAATTAATTAATTAATTAATTAATTAATAATTGTAATAATAGTTATAATAATAATTTATGCATAAGAGTTATTGAATTATCATAATTAATAATTTTAACTTTAGTGATAATTATAACATAACAATTACAATAAATAAATAAATAACCAGAATAATTATAATTATAAAATAATTTTATTGTATACATCATGATAATAGAATATGTTATAATTAACTCTACAAATATGCCAGTATTTTTACACAATCATTTCCTAGTTTTTTACTTACATAATAACAAGAGGCATTGAATCTTTCTTCTAAAATTGTTAGGACTTTGCTTTGTGTCAAAGGTCCCTTCAAATGTACCAAGTCATCAGTATTATGAATATCAGCATTTGATGCAGAGTGTGAGGCAGAACTATCAAGTTCATCTGTTGGAAAAAAGATAAGTGAGACATTATTATTGTGATTGAATATATTAGACAATAAAATATATTAGAGAGATGAAATATAAGAAATATATTAGAGATGAAATACATTTGAAAGATAAAATATATTTGAGAAATGTCAGAAATATATCAGAAAGATGAAGATATATTCAGAAATTAAGTGGGTGAAGTTTCATATATGTTTCACTATGATGATGTTAAGGAGACAATTACATGATGCAAGCTGGCCTGTTTGCTGGGTCAGCTCACTATAGCTGCTGTGTAAGGGGGGACTAGGGGAAAAGTCCCCCACTTTTCTTCAAGACCAATTTTGAAATTCTTCTAAAACCGGTGATAAACGCTTGGGGGTGGGGTGGAGCCGTGGATGGGTGTTAGGTCCACATAATATTTGGGTTAGGTTTTCAGGCATATTTGGGATTAAAGTTTGTTACTTAGTTTTAGGGTTAGCACTACCAGAAACAAGCATTAAATTAGGTGGAGCACTTCTGCTGGAAACCAAGCTATATTACACCTAGTTTCCAAGCTATTCTGCTTGATTTCCAAGCCATTTTGCTAAGAAATGTCCGCGATGACGTCTGTCATCATTTTTCCCCAATTCTCCGAGTCTGGCGATGCCACTGATTGTTATTATTAAAGTAAAGCATTACACTAGTACTGTATATATAATGAGTGTTAGAATTAGGGTTAGGAATTGGGTTATGCTCAGAATTGCAGATATTTATATGAAACCTCAGTCAATTATCCTTTTAATTCCTAACCAACTGCAATGATTTCCATCTTAAGTTTACTTTCCACAACAATCTCATACTTTATCTTCAAACTGAAACTCACCAGAACCTGGATCATCTAAACTAGTTATTTCACTGAGATGAGATAATATTGTCCTAAGGTGTACCATTTCTCTATTCAGTCTTTGAATCAACTCTTTTAGAGAAACCATTTGGTCTAGAAGGAGAAAATTGTTAGAATTAGATGGAGGTGATTTGCAGAATGCAGATTGCAGAACGCAACTACAGTATAATAGGACTAGTAGGAGCAGCTGTTCTGCACGTAATGAATACATTATTGGCATTATTTTAGCATATTTGTATGTACCCAACAAGTTGATTGGATTGTAAACAACCCCAAAACAACACAGATCCTAACCCTAACCCCCTGCCTAACAAATATTCTCCTTCTGCAACCTGCATTCTGCAATCTGCAAATCACCCAGCATCTGCCAGGTACATCTGTACAATTTATTCTCTCCCCTGGGAACTGTTTTCATTTCTGTTGCTCAAGAGGTGATCTCTGATACAGACTCTTGCATTATCTGAATCAACTGATGAATGTATTGAATTCACTGTACATTTTTAATTATAGCACAATAAAATAAAAGGAATGCATTTATACAAACAACCCCGGATGACTGAAACTGCAACAAAGCAAGGTCGCCTTGCATTATGTTGATTTGATATGAAATCTCAAATGTCCGTGGAATCTCATTTGACTGATTTATCCCGGCCAGATGAGGTGCCCAAGCCTGTCCCAAACTAGAATATACATCCAAATATATTTGTATTCTGAACCATATACCTGCATTTGAAACTTATTAACGTCAATTTTTCGGATAAAGTTCTTCATATTGTTGCTGGAAAAGTCCTGGTGACATATTTGAAGTTTTCTCTCGACGTCACGGAGTTCTTCGCGCAAGTCAACAATCTTCACCTTCATGTCCTTGGAGTTAGGTGTCGAAGTGTAATAAACATCTTTTTTATTACGTTGTGTTTGTGGAGGGGCGTTCAACCCTTCTCCATAGCAGCTCCTGTCGTTGGCATAACTATTTACGACCTGAGTTGTTTGTTTTACTTCGAAGTCAGAGTGATGCATGCCTTGGCGAGCGATGGTCTCTCTTCTTCGTTCTCGTTGTGAGCCGGCCATTTCTCTAACACGACGTTCATTCTGTATAGGCGAACTCCAATGATGAATTCAGGTCTTTTCATGAAAAAAACCTTAAAGATACTTCAACAGCTGAAGCATATTCTCTCAACATTGTATCGATGTTTCAAAAGGATAATACGGTCGGATATGCAAATTGTGCATACAAAATCCGCCGTCGCCATGAAAGCAATCTTTCTGTCACATTTCATTTCCTTTGGCTTTAGCATTTTAATACTCCTTTAATTGTTTTCACAAAGTGCTTTATGTTTACTGTATTAAGACTTTAAATAAAGACCACTTTCGAGTCGATGCATAAAAAATAGATACGTCGTGCGCACATCTACATTTCCTCAATTTCATGCAAGCTATCTCGATTTTGATTGGTTCAGAGGAGGGTGGACAGCTGTCACGTGCATATCTCGACCAATGAAATTGCTTTATTTTCTCATCGTTTGCGCGAAGTTGATCGGCTGAAAAATTTGCATTGGACGCAGAAATACCGAGTATTTTACTATTGTTATTCAAATTTTCCTTTTAAAAGGCAGCGATACTGTTTAAACTATTATTGGGCTATCGATATCTGCAGGATTTTGTTAGGTAAATGTCTTTTTTCTACCTTGTTTTGATCATTTATGTAGGTCGTGTCGTCGCCACGTGATGACCCGAGTCCGTGTTTGTCAACAATATTCAAAGTAAAAAATCTCAAATTCCCATGGTTCGATTTCTCTAATGAGTTTCATAATGAGTTAAACAAATGTCTAATCTTTCATTCTATCCGAACGACCCCCCTTGACCCCTCGACCGTTTTCATGTTATTCGCCTTTGAAACGGTCGCAGTTATTTCAGCCTTTACCGAGTGGCGCCTCGTATTTGAGGGGACTTGCACCTTATTTTTAAGAATTTCGGAAGTCCCTAGCTTTATTCTTTAGGGTAAATGTTAACTGAGTTTTAGAAGAATATTCAACGTGTGAAGTTTGTTATTTGGCTATTTTTATATATTTAAATTTGGATTTTGGGATGGTATCTGGTTGTCTTCGAGGATCTGAAGATATGTAAACATAAGAATTTTTGCTTCTTGAGGTTAGTTTCTTTTCTAGGCTTATAGATTGATATATCTGATGGCACAAAAAGGGATCATGCTCCACTGACCAATTTGTCAAACAGTTGGGAAAAAATACCAAAACGAAGACCTGCTGTATCTTTGGGAAAATTTGGTTTGGTTTTATGAAGTTCCTTTTTAGATTTTGGATAGTTCTACTTTGCATGCAGTATCTATACCTCTCTAACCATTTCTATTTTCTATGCTTATGAGTTATGCCTATATAGTTTACTATAACTTGCTGCTAGATCTATACCAAACATAATATAATTTTGCTTGCCTTTCTAAAGGTATACTGGAAAGTAAAGTATCAACATTTGGTGTATCAACATTTGGTATATCATCATCTGGTATCAACACTCAGTGTATATGTTGCTTTACTATAATTATTGTACATAATTGTTATTCTTATCTCAGGAATGCTTTTCATGCTATAAGGCGGCTAAGGCCTTTTCGGTATGCCATGGTTGGAGCCTTGAAGGCTACTAGGTTCAATTCCTAGTGCATACTATTATTGTGCCAACTCTTACATTGCAGGAACTGTTACTCTGCGCTTCAGGATTTTCAAAAGAGGATTTTAGAGTAACAAGTTAACAAAGTAATATATACATAGAGGACATGATTAGAGCAAGTATTGCTTGCAGAATTGATTGGTAATTAATCATTGGTCATGCAATCTCAAAACAAATTAATAAGTGCATTTAATATTACTTTTGGCATATACACTGCATCTATGCAAAATTTAATTAAGAAATACAGGTACATTACTACATATAAATCACCTGCGGTGGGGATGTACCACAATGATTAGATACCAATTATAAACAAGACTATCATAATACTTGTTCATGATCAACACATTTTCTAAGCCAGAGTGTACAAGTACATATGTTTATATTATAGTAGAGTACTAGAGTCCAGATGCTTCCTACCATTGTTATTTAGGAATACAATTTAATCTGAAAATACTAAAAATAATACACTTGTTTCACTTTGAATAACACACATTTAATAACACACTTGAATAACATACTTGTTTTATATACATTCGCTGTATATAAACGCTCGATATAAACACACATTCGTCTCTCAGACAGAATTTAGAAAACTAAAATGTTGACAGAAATGCCCGTTCAAACTTTAAAATGACGAACTACGCATAGTGAAAGAGAATTCGTAAACAGAATCACAACAATAGAGGTATATCACGCTCTCTTCAGCAAAAATTCTTGAGTATCAAAAGCGTCCATCTTCAGGAGATATTACCTTCGAAACAGTCCAAGCACAAATGACAACCGCGCGGAAAAACAAGCCCGCTAACCGTGATCCTTTGCGCGTTGCTGTCCAACCTCCTCTGGATTGGTTGAAGATATCGGTAACATTTACAGTAATGAATGCGATATGAAAGTGTTGTACTGCGTGCACTGCCAAAACTTGGCAATTACATGTACCAAATCAATACAAGTTGTGACTTAAAAGTAAAGTAAAAGCCATGAAAAGTATTTACATGGACATGTTTTGACGCAAATTTGATAACGAAGTTAGGCAAGCCAAGTACTCCTTTCGGTGAACAAAGTAAACAAGTTGGCATGTTCGTGATTTAAAATGGAACACATATTAGCGAAATACGGCCATAGATTAGCGATACCAACTGCGAATACATCTTGCTGTGTTTATACTGTATCATCAAGTTCTTGCTGGCCAGTGGCGGCACTACGGGTGTGCAAACGGTGCGCCGCACAAACAGCCTCTCTTTATTAATGGTGCTATTATTAATAATATTTTCTTAAAAATAATGAATACACTACAAAAAAAGTGATTTGTGATCTTTAGATTTTACTCAAAAGTGCTCTCAAAGAGACCTACATACGTCGTCAGTTTGTGGGAGGGCCCAAATTTTTTTCTCGCACTGGGGCCCACTCCACGTAGTGCCGCCACTGCTGCTGGCTGTAGGGTCAGTGCATCGATTAAGCAATAAAGATAAATATATATTGACCAGAATGCATTGCAGAAACGTAGAACGGAGTAAGACCCTGGGTACAAATTTGAGCGACGTCCTACTTTTATATATAAAACGAATAAGTCTAAACTAATAAAATTATAAATGAGCAAAAAGTAACTGCACCGTCAGCGGCAATTGTAACAAGTTATCTTTGCTTTTTATTTCGAAATTTTGTAACTAGTTACCGTTACAGTTACTTTCTCCAAAAAAGAAACTAGCTACAGTTACAGTTACTAAAAAAAGTAACAATTACTTGTAACCAGTTACTTGTAACGAAGTTATACTTACAGCACTGAATAATGGACGGCCGGCAAAGACTGGAAAAAAACCTTTGATGAATTGATGGCATTTTTTATTACAAGCAGGTAACCATGCCAGATCGTTTCTAATAATATTTGTGTTGAAGGTGAGGGGGATTACCACTCGCGATTTGAGCTTTGGCTTCAGCCTCCCTACGTACTTCGATTCCGATGAAAAAGTTTCAAGCGGATGTTCTTTACTGTTGCTATGCAGCTGACAGTAAGATAATTTTGTGTATAATTATGAAAGTGCAGATTTTTGTCGTAAAAATCATTTATCCCAATTTGGGCTTTATCTAGAAGTGCATTCGAAATAAGCAAGAATAGCGCAGCGCAGTCTTACTTTGTCAATGTCTTATCTTGTTCCAGAGATATTTAAGTTTTTAAAAGCTGCAAATGAGATACCCGCTAATAACGTTATCTACTCATTCAAATTCTAAAAATGAGGAATATCTTTGGAGATAGCTGCTAGCAGGCCCGGAGCTACGTGTGTGTGTGTGTGTGTGTGTATGTGTGTGGGGGGGGGCAAAAATCTTTATACGAGTTTCAGTCGGCAGAAGTTATATTTTAGTCGGCAGAAATTATATTTTAGACGTGTTTCGATTTAACACGCACAAGTAGAATCATTTAACATGGACAAGTGTAATCAACGAGAGAACGCCAAAGATATAAATTTATTAAAATGTCATCATGTTTTCATTTCGTATTGAGAGTGCGTTATTAACGTAGGACGGACTAATTAACCATTTCACCAGGCAGCTACTAAGAATGGTACACTGCACTATGTATAGTTTATGCTTTATACATTTTAGGGATTTCCTTTAGTTTAAATTAAGGAGTAGATGACGTCTCATAAGATAATAATAATAATAATAAAGACGTATTATGAGCATTATACAATAGTCTCAATGCTCTTAGACATATTCTTAATGTTACTTATAAAACTAATTACAGTTTCATTATAAGATAAAGCCTAGTACATATATCACCATTATGAAAACTATTAATTTTCAAAAAAGAAAGTCTCATTAAGTGCTGACTTAAAACTACTTAAAATATCAATGCTCAAATATCAAACGACGTTTTGAGAAAAATAGGGTGGTCGACGTTGATCCGTTGCGGTACGTAACAAGGCCTGCACTAGGTTCTCCTCAGTATGACGAATTCCCGCGAAGGACCAACCAAACAAAAAGGATAACGTGGATTGTTCAGAGCAAAATCATGGCGCGTGTGTCTACAGTGAGTACAGATCGGTGAGTTTTATTCCAAGTTAATTACTGCACGCACGCGCACAGATCAAATTGAAGCACGCGCACAGCGCACTGTCGTCAGCATACGTTGCGTGCTTCGTAGCGTGCTTTGTAAGATACAAATGGCATCTTTCAAAAATTTGAATATCTCTGGAACAACATAAGATATTGACTAAGTTAGAACGCTATTCTTCCTCATTTTTTAGAATACTAATAGATAAAATAAAAATTGGATAGACGATTTTCGGCCTCCTTGTCTATACCAAGCTCAAATTTGCAAGAGAATGCATGCACTATATCTTTTTCACAGAAATACCAACAAGACAGTACCATAATTTTGTGTAGAATTACGAAAGTGCAAATTGCTAGACGTGGTCTAGTTTTTGTCTTTTAAAAAGTAATAGCCGCAAATACAGCCGCCGTCTTACTGTATTATTAGGGACTTAAACTTAATATTGACTGCCCCTGCACAATAGAATTTTACACCCAAAACAAAAGGCATTTGTCATTTTTAATCCCTGGAGTTCACCATGTCTTTTCTCCATATGAACTTACCGTACGTATTCCATATATGGAAGGTGGGAGGTTCATATGATGTTTGTCCGCAATTATCGGGGATTGTTAACACGTTACTGAGCCACTCTCCTCCGCAGAGGCTTCTTGCGCTTTTTTAGAGTTCGGGTAATACTATAGGTGGGCTATTCGCTTCTATTGGGCTCACAGGGTGTTTTGGGGAAGCGCCAAACTATTTGCCCGAACTCTAAAAAAAGCGCACTAGAAGCCTCTGCGGAGGAGAGTGTTACTGAGCGCTGTGGCTCGTAAATTAAGCTCGCTAGGCGGGGGTTAGGGTTAGGATCTTTGTTGTTTTGGGGTCAGTTACAATCCAATAATTTACTGCTTACAATGCCGATAGCGCTTTTGAGTTTCGTTTTCGCGCGGACGACAGTATTTCACCCGCCTGCTCGCAGGCTATGTGAGAAATATGTCTATATTTGTCTAACTTTGGGTCGGTTGGGGGATTTCGCGCCCTTCCCGCCTCGCGCCCTTCCCGCCTCGCTTGCCCCCCCATCCCCGCCCCCCCCCCCCCCCCCCAACCAACCCAATGCCCCCAAATATGAGCCTGCTCGCAGGCTATGTGAGAAAAGGACATTTAGCGTTCGTTGAAACGTCCATGATGTGGAATTCGTTGAAATTATAAAATGAAAGTGATTTTATTGTATCCGTAGTCGTCCGGCATTGCCCCTAGTATTCGTGAGCCATAGTCAGGGAGCATCTGTAATCCCGTGGGATTTTCTTGAAGATAACAATCCACCTATCTAAAAGTGTCAAGGGGACCCTTAGGAACACAGAAAATGTTGTCGGCAATTTTGCGACTTGCACCGGCAGCTGCTACGGTGGTTTTAAAATAGGCCCTGCATGGCTCAGCATGGAAACGAGGCTGAGATTTAAATTGCTCATAACTATCGCTAATTGCAACCAAATTTCACAAAACTTTATCACATTTATTATGGGATGGTATCTGACATGTTAATAAACATTAAAGTAATACATATAGTCACGTGACCTTTTTGACATGGAAGCGAGGCTCGAACATATACATGTTTATATCCGGCATAATAATATGTACATTCTTTCACAAATTACTGTCACTGTTTCCCAATGATACCTGCTTTGATACCTGCTTTGAATTCTGCTATAATAATCGAAATTAACATAATTGGTGGTCAGCGGTTTTTTGTTCGATAATTTTGGGCAGCGGTCTTTTTCATCATTTTAGCGATCCGCCATTTTGAATTGCCGATCTTTTATGGCGAATTTATATGTTTCTGCTTCTGTAGACCCCGAAAAGACAAATCTAGAATTTGATTTGTGCATTATTTGCCAGAAAGGAGAAAAGGAAAGTCTTGTTTGTTAGATTTTGTCAAAGAATGGGCTAGTTATGGCAATAAACAGTACTCGGGGGCATGGGTTAAGCTCAGGGCCTTTTTTAACTATTAAGCTGGGGGGGCAAGTGCCCCCCCTTGTGCCCCCCCACTAATCAATTTTTGCCCCCCCAGGAAAAGTCCCTTTTTCTTAAATTTAATCAACCAATAAGCAAGGAATAAAAATTAAACAAATGGAAAGTAAGTTTTAGCCCTTAATTAACAACTTATAGACTTACTGAAATTATTATGTTGACCTACGTGGCGCGCGTCCCCCATTTAAAATCCCGCAAACAAGTGTTTTCTGTTTTTTACCATAATATGATAAACGCAATATTATATGACCGATTATAAGCACAATGTTTTGGTAGCTTATGAAGATGCCTAAAGGCTAAAGTGTTTATATTGGTTCCGTACTACTTCTGAGTATATATATTAAAGTGTTTCATAATCTTGATACACCTTTGTAATCGTGCATTTTTAGCAATGGCGTGGTGCCTTAGTTTCGCAAAAATTCTTATCAGAAATCGCCGTAAAAGCACTTCTGGGCTTTGCAAAACTAAAAATGTTCCTGAGGGGCATGCCCCCAGACCCCCCATTGATTACCGTTACCCCTTTCGAACAACCCTGGATCCGCCACTGATCATGAACTGTAGAACAAATATTTTTAAATAAAATGGCAGACAAATATATATATATATATAAACGAAAAAGCCTACCTCAGAAACAGTAAACATATATTTTGGCTACGAAGGTCCCTTTTAGGAAAATGCCCCCCCACGGAAAAATCCTTAAAAAAGGCCCTGGTTAAGCTGCGGGATATTTCAGTTAAAGATCTTGAGGAAAAGGGTTCTTCATGGCATCGATCCTGCTACAAGGGTGTTGCCCACACAGGAATGATCAAGAGAGCGAAGGAGAGGTATGAAAGAGAGTTATCTGGCCCAAACGAATCCAGGCGTAAGTCTCGATCAGGAGCTGATAATATTACTCCAGAGCGTTCTCAGATGACTCGGTCGCAAACGTCATCTTTAGACAAAGATGCTTGCTTTTTTTGTGATGGTCAAGCAGGTTATAGGGAGATGCTATTTAATGTTAGGACACTATCTGGCGGAGAATCATTGCGTAAAGCCATCACTTTGTCAGGTAACGAGAAGCTCGCCGTTAAGCTAAATACCGCCATTGCATCTAATGATGCGCATTCAATCGACATCAAGTATCACAAAAACTGTTGGTTGAACTGCGTGACCAATATTTTGCGTAAGCCCGCTCCCGCTTCTGGGGTCCCTGTTAGAATGGTCAGTGAGATAGCAGCCAAGATAGAATTCTTAACTTTAACTGATATTACTTTAAGTGATGGGAAGATTGTCCTGATTTCTCAGTTACAAGCTGCATACAAAGAAATTCTTAACGCAAACAACGTCGCCAATGAAACCATGAATCGTAAGGCATTGAAGCAACTACTCCAAAATGAAATTGCCGACATCGAGTTTCACAGGCCGAAGCGAGTTAACGAATCGGAAAGGGTAAGCGTGAAGAAAGGAAGAGATAGAGCGATCCAAAAAACTGAAGATCAGGATGATATGAAAGATGACGAGATGAAGACGTTATTTGATGCCGCTGCACTGATTAGAAAGTCTATCCGAAAGTGTAAGAAGTGGGTATTTACCGGCTCCCTTGATAACATCACTGACGAAAATGTACCTATGGAACTCTTCAGCTTTTTTAGGTGGGTAATAAAGGGCCCATTTGACTTGTTTTCGTTGGATAAAAAGTCTAGTGAGGTGCACAAGCGTGCAATGAGCCTTACTCAAAGTACCGTGGCCATGTGTCTATCAGATTGCCAGGTGAAGCACAAGAAGTCAGAAACTACTAGGATGACAGCTGAGATGCCTCAACAACTGGCTATAGGACTTGCTGTCCATCAAGCTGTGCGCAGCAAAAAATTAATCAGCTTACTCCACGGGTTTGGGATTTCAGTAGATTACAACCGAGTGCTAAGAGTAGAATCCCAGATCGAATCAAATGTCCTTCAACGAATGGAGCAGAATGATAGTGTCTATCTTCCTCCAGACATCGTAAAGGGACGGCATGTGTTCTTTGCGATTGATAACGTCGACTTCGCCGAAGATACTCCCGATGGCAAGCGTACGTTCCATGGCACTGCAATGGCGATTTATACCAACGCGCCGATGCCCAAGACCAGGTGGTTCACGTTAATGTCGACCCAACTCTGCAAGGCCGTTCAATAAACGATCTGCCAGATTCCATTATCAGCCTCGTGGAATGTCCTGCCCCGCCATTGAAGCCCAAAGGTCCTGTTAATGCCAAGTTCAGTCTTGCCGTGAAAGAACTTCCAATCCAGATAAGGATGCAAGATGCTGCGTGGCTTCTCGGGAGAAATGTGACAAGAATCCAAGCAGACAACTCCCAAGCTATCGACTATCGAGGCAACTGAGCAGCTACATACTCAACCGAAGAAGATCACCAGCATCCCAGTCTGGTCTGCCTATAACTCGCTGGTCACTGACCCGATACCCACCGCACGGGTATAGGAACACCTCCTTTAGGCTGCGCCAGCCCACGAGTGGTCCACACTTTTGACTGTGCTCATGCAAGCACAAGATATTAGCGTCAAAGTGGTCGGCCCAACAAGGAAGACAGTGATCTCGCTGGATTTAGGGCTATACCAGCCTGCAAAGAAACTCCAAATGATACGTCGTGATCTGAAGCACCTCATTCTTAGACCTGGAGAGCTCCACATTGTGATGGCTGCACTACGTGCAATAGGCGCCTACATCGACAACAGCGGAATCGATACATGCTGGATTGAGTCAGAGCTGTATGGCCCTTCGACTGTCAAACAGATCCTCGGCGGTAAGCATGTGAAGAGAGCGCAGACAGCTCACATGATCACTCTACAAGCGCTGTTCCTGATGTACCATGAGGTCGTTATGGAAGAAGACCCAAATTCGCACCGAAGCCTTGAAGAGTCCGTTACACAGTTGAGCGATGCCTGTGTTAATGGCTCCAAGGAGGCAGTGAAAGAGGCGCATGACAGGCTGGTTTCTACCATAGAATCACAGAAGATTATAGAGAAGATGGATGTGTTTGATAAAGAGAAGGAGAAGAGTCCGTTGTTTAAAGTCGTGCGACAGTACATGAGAATGGTAATGGAAATGATGACATTCATTCGAGCAGTTCGAACTGGCGACTGGGCACTTCACCTAGAAGCTCTCGAGGTATTTACCAAGTACTTCTTCGCACATGACATGCTGAACTATGCTCGGATGACCCCTGTCTATTTGGCTGAGATGCATATGCTGGAAGAGTCCGATCCAGAGATCTATGAGGAATTTAAGCAAGGAAACTGGGTTGTTAATAAAAACCCATGTGTATCATTCTGTTCACTCGGCGCAGATCATGCACTTGAGCATGTAAATCGCTCGATGAAGGTCTCAGGAGGGCTGATCGGCATTACGCTAAACCCAAACGCTCGCTCGAAGTACTTCCTGATCGCACCAGAGCTGGCACGACTGGCAGAGAAGGCAAAAGAGATGTCTGGTATGTCAACTTGTAAGACGGAGAAGCACCACCATAGCCTAAGCACTGCTGTACGGGCGCGTCAAGAGAAGAACATCCAGCAGCTGGCTACAAGCTTCAGGAACTTCACAAATCCTTTCCTTGATGAGAGCAGTGACCTCTTTAACATCGCGACAAAGGTTGTAATGCCCGACAAGGTGAAAGAAGACCTCTGTCAACAAAGTGCTGTAGGGTAAAAGAAAGGGTTACGACAGGCACATATAGCATCTGGTATCCTATGAAGAAGCGAAAGCTCAATACGTGGAAGAGTGCTACGAAGGTAATCAGAGTGAAAGCCAACGATAAAGTCATCGAGCTAAAGGAAGATCGCTCCTTGTTCGCGCGCATGTCCTTGGTAGCAAAATCTCGCCCGGAAATCGACATCAAGGAAGCTGTTGGTGAATTCGAGTTTAACGTGGTACCAAAGTCGATGTTTGCCCCAGATGGCTCTATGCTTCACTGTTCCTGCAAGAGCGCCTTAATGGCTATTCTAGAGAAGTTAGATGGCACATGTACGGATTCTAACACGGAAGAGCACGAGATCCCTCCTCCAGAAAGAACGGCTACTCGGATGAAAGTATCTCTTGTCGACGGAATGGCAGATGTGCAAGCGCTAGACAAACCGTCTTGGGTCAAGAATTGTTTGCAACTGGCGGAACACTTCTCAACACGCATATTTGCTAAGTACGCTGAAAGTGACGAAGTGCGACTGATATTTGACAGGTAAGTTTTATCATCATTCATTATTTATCACTCTAATGGCGACGGTACATTAGAAAGAAATGCGTTTTACGTAAATGATACATCAGAGATAACGATATGTGTTGAAAATTTTAGATACGATGTGCCACTATCGTTGAAGGCGGCGACAAGAGTGTCAAGACAGGGCAAACAAGCGCCAATCTACTACAAGATCACTGATGCAACCCTCATCGCGAAAACTCCCATGAAGAGACTTCTATCCCATGTAAAGACAAAGTCGGAACTGACTCAGTATCTAGCCAGGAAGGTCTTGGAAAAGGGACAGGAGAGCGGAAAGAATGTGGTAGTGGCATGGGGCACTCGCTGTCAGGCCACTCACAGAGATATGGCCCATCTCGAGAGCAGTCACGAAGAGGCAGACACCAAGCTGTTGTTGCACGCTGTCGACGCGACTTCCTCCGGAGCCACCTGTATTGAGATGGTCTCACCCGACACTAACGTATTTGTGTTGTCCCTTCGACGATACTCGCAGCTATGTGAGGACACATCATTTGTCACCGGCAAAGGAGAGCGTTATCGAAAGATCAAGCTTGGCCCAATCGTGCGTGCCCTTGGGCCTGCTAAAACTGCAGCGCTTCCTGGATTCCATGCATGGAGTGGAGCAGATATCACCGGGAGCTTTATAGGTACACTAATGATTTCGGTTATCTGGATAAGTAGAATCTTTAGAAGGGCAAGGTAACGTTCTCATTGTTATGATGTTTCAGGTAAAGGAAAGATATTATGCTGGAAAGCTTTCATTAACGCTGATCAAGACAGCATCACTGCACTCGCAGACCTGGGAACCACTGTTCAGGCGAATGGAAGTACCTATGCTGGGATCGAAAAGCTAGTTTGCAAGCTGTACCAGCCAAATACCCACATCACCAAGGTAAAGGAACTGAGATGGCTCCTGTTTCGCAAGAAGCAAGCTGAATCGGAGAGACTGCCGCCCACCCTAGCAGCACTGAAGGAAGCTATCAAGAGAGCACATCACCAGTGTATGGTATGGAACAACGACATCGTGCCAAATCCAGAACTGCCATCGCCATCGAATTACGGATGGAAATTGGAAACAGGTACATATCAATGTAATATATGTTTATCTGAAATTATCCACCCCATGGCCAAGAATAATGCGCAAAAACTTAATGTATATGCTTTCGTTTACAGATGAATGGTTTCCAATGACACCATCACAGCCAGCGCCAGATGCCGTGCTCCATCTAGTCAAGTGTGGTTGTTCAAGGGAGAGGTGCTCAACGAACCGATGCCAATGTCGCAAGGCCGGACTCCCATGCACTGATCTCTGTAGTTGTATGGACAATGAAGAAGACGAGCCTTGCAATAATGCCATTGTGGAGGAAGAGGAGATGGGCAGCGAGTCCAGTGACGACGAGGAGGAAGTGGATGTTGATGATGACGATGAAGATGACTCGTAAAAATCAAAGCTTCGGTCATCTTTTTATACCGTTTAAGTTAAAAAGGACAAATATAGAAATTTCTGAAATGAGTATTTGCAGAAAGCCTTAGGTATTTATTTAACAGCCTTGTTTCCATGCCATGAATGATGATATAAATGACCATGTCAATATTCAAAGTTGGTACCGTTGGGGAACAAGTGATAGTAATGTTTGAAAGAATGTACATATAATTATGCCGGGTATAATTTTTGTTAGAGCCTCGCTTCCATGTCAACATGGTCACGTGACCTTGTTAACTATCATTGTTAGATATCATCCCATAATAAATCTGATAAAGTTTTGTGAAATTTGGTTGCAATTAACGATAGTTGAGCAATTTAAATCTCAGCCTCGTTTCCATGCTGAGCCATACAGGGCCTATTTTAAAACCACCGTAGCAGCTGTCGGTGCAAGTCGCAAAATTGCCGACAACATTTTCTGTGTTCCTAAGGGTCCCCTTGACACTTTTAGGATTGTTATCTTCAAGAAAATCCCACGGGACTTTAAATCGCGACATATGCTCCCTGACTACCAAGTAAAACACCGAAGGTAAAACACAGGTAAAACACCGAAGACCGAGAGGGAAACGAGCAGGCTTGAAAACAAGAAAAGAAGAAACAAGTAAGACATTTAACATCCCAGTATTAGCCCCCAAGAATACAAACCAGAATAATCGTCTATATGCAAATTCCATCGCACAACAAGGTGCGAATTTCTCCAACCTCATTAAAGTTCCTATACTCAAACAGATTCCAAGCCAGTCGACGTCCCTTCCTTCTTTCACTCCGAATATAATGCTTTCTAACACAATGTCTCTGGTGCCAAAGTTGGACGAAGTTAGGGAGTTTCTTTTACGGAACAATGTAGATATTGGTTTTTTAACGGAAACTTGGCTCAAACCTAGAATTAATTATTCAGTGGTAATTATTCCTGGTTTTAAAATATTTCGGAAAGTTGCATTTATATTAAAGATGACATTAAATATGTCATCCCCAATAACCTTCATTGCTGTAACGAACACGAAATTCTTTGGTTGAAATTAAACCCTACGCGACTTCCCAGAGGATTTTCGAGTATTCTCATAGCAGCAGTTTATCACCCGCCTGGCTCTGATGACAACTCTATTTTAAATCATTTGTTTGAAAGTTTAAAAACAGTTGAATCTACGTTTCCTAGCAGTGGAATAATCATCGCTGGGGACTTTAATCGCCTCAATGTCTCTAGCCTCCAACGTCATTTTAAACTAAAACAACATTTCAAAGCACCCACAAGAGGGGATTCGACCTTAGACCTGATTCTAACAAATATGAACAGTCTTTTCCTGCCTCCAGAAATTTCCCCGCCCTTTGGGCTATCCGACCACAACACGGTGTTGTTGAAACCCAAAGCTCGCGTAGCAGGTCAGTCCACCAGAAAAATATCTATGTTCGTGACAAAAGAGCAAGCCGTAAGAAGTCACTTGGCAGCTATCTGAGTCATCTAGACTGGTCTACCATTTCCAACAAAAATAATTGTGAAGAAAAGCTAAAAGCTTTTGAAAACCTAGTGAAGTGTGGTATTGATCACATCATGCCCGAGAAGAAAATGAAAGTCTATCCATCTGATGCGCCTTGGATGTCAGTCAAACTAAAGAAGTTTCACGTTTACGCCAGCTCGCCTTTAATTCTAACAATCAAGGCCTTACTTACAAATTTTACCGTAATAAGGTAAATAAAATAAGAAAGCAGTGTAAAGCAAAATACTATTCTTCTAAGGTTCAAGACATGAAAAAGACCAACCCGCGTCAATGGTGGAAGGAAATTAAAAAGCTCAGCGGATCAGAAAAGAAGGTCAATTCTGACCTAACAACCAAACTCAGAGTTTCAGAGTACGAAAATAAGTCCCGCAAGGAAATAGCAAATGCTATCAACCTTGCTCTCCTCGAACCATTACAAGACTACGAGCCGTTAGACCCAAATGCAGTGTATCTCCCTGTAAACGAAGACGCAGATTTACCTCAGGTCTCAATCCATCGTGTCTACAATGCCCTTCAACACCTTAACAGGCACAAAGCTCCGGGCCCCGACGGCCTTTCGAACTGGCTGTTCAAGGAATATGCGGAGCTTCTTGCTGAACCAGTTGCTGATATTTTAAACGCGTCCTTTAGAGAGCAAAGAGTACCACCCGATTGGAAACTTGCGGACATCATCCATATTCCTAAAGAGAAACAAGTTACAGACCCCAGTAAACAACTCCGTCCTATTTCACTAACTCCATTTCTCTCTAAGGTGGCTGAAGAATTCGTGGTTACCGACTACGTTAAACCAGCTGTGATAAGATCAATAGACCCTAATCAATATGGGACTATCCCAGGCTCTTCTACAGTATTGGCGTTAATCAATATGGTACATGAGTGGTTGACTGCCACGGACAGACCAGGAACTACAGTACGTATACTGCTTTTTGACTACCGCAAGGCTTTCGATCTTATAGATCACGCTGTTCTCGTCACCAAATTGAAGCAGTTGGAAATCCCCCATACCATCATCAACTGGATTATCAGTTTTCTAACCTGTAGAACACAGAGAGTAAAGCTGGGTCAGGATTGTTGTTCCGAATGGGGCTCCGTTCCTTCAGGTGTTCCTCAGGGAACCAAACTTGGCCCCTGGCTTTTTTTGGTAATGATCAATGACCTCGCAATTAACGAAAACCTTTTCAACATATGGAAATATGTCGACGATACTACGATATCCGAGGTAATTACCAAAGGAAATCAAAGCAATGCTCAAGAAGTCGCTGACCAAGTTCAAGAGTGGTCCGAGAACAACCTGCTCCAGCTGAACTGACAAAACCAAAGAAATGATAGTTAGCTTTCGTCGTTCCAAGAACCAGCCACCTCCATCAACAGTACCCTGTCATGGAATGATCATATTGCAGATCTTGTGAAGAAAGCCTTTGGTAAAGTGTACTTTCTCGTGCAATTAAAACGAGCGAAAGTTCCACCAAAGCATCTTATCGCTTACTACAGCGCGTGTATTCGATCCTCATTAGACTACGCCTGCCCTGTTTTCCACTATGCGCTCCCTACTTATACCTGAGGGCAGAACTGGAGAAGGTCCAGAAAAGAGCTTTAGCCTGTGTTTTTCCAAATCGCCCCTATCAAGAGGCGCTTGCCTTGGCAGATCTAGATTCTATAAACGACCATCAAGAATCGCTAACTCGGGATCTTTTCAAATCGATTGTTGAAAATGAGAACAGTAAAATACACCATCTAATTCCAAAACCTATTGTTAATCCGTGTTACGGACTAAGGAAACAAAGGTCCCTTGACGTTAAGGTAACAAGAACAAACCGTTTCGCCAACTCGTTCATTATCAAGAGTAGTAACCTCTATAACAATGTTCATTGAACTGCAAATAGTACATTTTAACAAATAGCTAAATACCATTATTTTAATGATTCTTTATAGTCAAATTGTAAACTAATTACAGTTAAATATTTATAGACATAACTATATAAGTATGATTTTGTAAGAATTACGCAATTCAGAAATATTTTATAATATTCTGAAATCGAACTTCACGTTTGTAATATTTGCGGCTGACTTATCTAGCGGTCATATTTCAAATCGAACTAACGAACGAGGTTCAATTATTGAGACGCTGTATTCTCATAATTCGTTACAGCATAATTTTATGTTTATAAACCAATCTTCATTCACCATTTATTGGTCCACATGCGTCGAACGCATTTACATAATCCTTCATTACTCCAGCTTAGTAAAGTACTGAAGAAAAAAAACATACAGCGATTGCGTTTGTTATCGAAATATCAACTCATAAAAGCACATTGCTTGCCTCTAGAATGAACGCTAAACAGTTCATCGCCTTGATGGATATATAGCAGAAAGAAATAAAGCCATGCATACTTACCTGGTTTTAGCACATAGAATAGTACATGCGCACGCAATTCAATATTTTTCTCCTACTCCCCCGGTGCCCCCCCCCGGAATTACGACAAGACGCGAGATCGAAATGTCGACAACACATAGATCGGTGCGAAAGACTGGGTCGAGTGAACTCTGGTGCTGCCTGCGGCAGCAATTATTTATTATTATTATTAATTAATACTGTCAGTCAAAATTAATTATGCACGCAAGTATATTTCTTTGATGAGCCAATGATTTCTGTCTTTTTATACTAAATAACTAGAATATTATCCGTTCATATCATGGTTGCCATTAAATCGTACGCAATAAGAATAACAACAATTTCAGACAAGACAGGTGTTATTGAATACTGCACTACAGATATGATAGTTCATACATGAGTAAAGCAGTCTTCGCTGCTCTACCAGTTAAGTTTAATACTGCGCCAACTTTATGATAAATTTTTATGAGATATGATTCTGTCGTTAAAGTGCCCATGACCCCAAATACGATATTACTGATATAGATGCTACATGAAGTGAAAAGTTGAATGCCAAAATATTTTATGATTTGAGCTTTGCGTTGATGTGCTATAAAGATTTGTTTGTCAGAAATGCTAATGAGTGTGATGTCATTTACGGCATTTGGCTTTCTTTTCTGCTTTCCGTGTGATAGACTGGTTGAGGATTTGAGTGAAAAAGTTGATAAAATCTTTACTATAGCGGTCGAGTACATCATCAACGTTTGAGTTAGATTAATTTGCTTCAACAGTAGAATATTGTATCTGAAATGATACCGTAAATGACGTCACACTCATTAGCATTTCTGACAAACAAATCTTTATAGCACATCAACGCAAAGCTCAAATCATAAAATATTTTGGCATTCAACTTTTCACTTCATGTAGCATCTATATCAGTAATATCGTATTTGGGGTCATGGGCACTTTAAAATAACGTCACGAGAGATTTAAATTTGACAGATAACAAAAGTTAGACGGTCTGAAAAACATATTTTTGGAAATTTATTAAAATTCAAACTGAACTAATACGAACGACGAACTCATGTGAATTATCATCAAGACAAAGCGGTTCTTCCCGCGTGGTGATGCTTGTATCGTGTAATGCGGGTTCAGGATTAATACAAGACAAACTCCAGCGACACTTCACGAAGTTTACGACGCGATCAAGACGCAATGCTTGATGGAAATCTTCCTTTAAAAAGCTATAAAGAAGGGGGTTTAGTAGGGACGTTAAGAACCTTAATGTATTAGTCCCTTTCCAAAGCCAATCGGGCAAGTTAATCTCCATTCCCAGTTCGTCTATTAGGTTTAATATGAAGTACGGAGACCAACAAACCAAGAATGCAAGCCACATGACCATGAAGATTATGGCTACGCGAGCTTCTTTGCCTAGTGTGGTACTATTGTACACATTTCTCTCATCTAGAACTGAAACGTAGACAGTTAACGCCTCTTGTTTCCGTATGTGTCTTCGAGCGACCATAAAAATGCAGCCAAATACATAAATTAATAGAATAGTAGGGAGTAGAAAGAAAACCACTAAGCAGGTACTTGTGTACGCAAGCCAGATTTTACCATTGTCATCTTTCATACAACTGTCATTTCTGAGCCACGAGAATGGAACAACAGCCACAATCAAACTGACAGCCCACAAACAAACAATGATGATCTTCACGCGGTTGCTATTCACGCGATTAAGGCGACGATGGTAGAATGGACGGACTATCAACACATATCTCTCGACGGCGACTGCAACAAGGTGAAGTATTGCTGATATTGAGAGTAGCCTTGTGAACATAAAAGATGTGTAACAGCTCATGCAATCTGTTAATGGCGAAGCGCTACAGATCAGAACGAGAGGGAGACCAACCAGTCCTGTGCTTAAATCCGACGAGGCTAAACTTACTAACAGGTAGTTCTCTGACTTGCGTAGAAATCGGCAACGGTACACGGCAATGATAACGCAAGAGTTGAAAGCGACGATGAGCAATGCCAGAATCACAAAATGAAGTTCTTCTTCAATAAGATGAAAATCCTTCCAGCCAGCATAGTCGGAATCAAAACTGCCATTTGTTGTGCTCATCTTGGAAGACCATAGTATAAGACGCCGGAAGGCCCGGAAGCTGTGTAGCTGTTTTGTTATCATTAAATTAAATCTCGCAGCTGGGAATTCCGATCACGCTTGAACCTTGAACCCTGCGCCTTGATATATATATGGTGTCTATTTATTTGATCCTCTATATGCTATAGAAATTTCTAGCATCATTCTGCTGACATGCCTGATCCTGAACACTGCTCCAACCTCGTACCACTGCTCCTGCATTAGTCCAGTTCTGATAAGAACTCCTAGTCCGATCACGCGGAGTTTCAACCTAACCCCCTGCCTACAGTTTAATCCTTTTCACGCCCCCCATTCACATTCTCTCCAAGAGATTAATTCTAATCATGAAATCTTAAATGGCATAAAGATTTATCATTATCATGAACATTGACATTCTAATTATCCCACAAGCGAAACGTCTTACGTTTATATGTATAGGTTATCGCTTAAACACCGAGGTCTAAGGTATATAATCGCCTTATATCACCTGCATTGGTGAAGTTTAGTATATGAATCAACCTCATGAATAATTTTATGAGGTTGATAAGTACTTATCAACCTCATGAATAACTTTGAGGTTAATATCAGAGATAATGGCCACTAGATAACAAAGGAAACTGAACCAATGGTAATTTAAAGGAACTCAGTACATTTCCCGCGCGGCCAGGAATGCTTGGGTCTGGGTACGAGAATGCTTTTTACTAGACCTCCCTCATGCTCTTATTTATTTCTTTGGCTCGGCTAAAACATTGCAGCTTGCGAGTTGCCTTTTATACGAGCTATATAATCGTAAGAATTTTGTCACTTGACCATGCAAATAACCACTAACCCCAAAACAACTTAGATCCTAACCCTAACCGTACCTAACCCTAATGGCAACCCTATAAACCTAACCCTAATCGTAGCCCTAACCTAACCAAAAATTAAGACCAAACAAAAACAGAAAGGTCCTTTTGAGTCATCCCTTTTAGCCTTCACCCTACGAAAGGGCGGCACAAAAAAAAAGAAAAAAAGAAAGCACAGCTTGCGTTGTCCGTCTGCGACGCAGGCTACTCGGTAGGTATGGCCAAGGGTAGCGGAGATACAAGGTTGGACCTATGTCGAGGTATAGCTAGATTAAAATTTAAAACGTCCATAACTTTTAGCATTTAAAACAAGGCACTGTTAATTGACTATAATACATCGGGGGGTTAGCAAGACACTTAAGGCGAGGGTTCGAAAACTCATTAGGCGGGGGTTAGGGTTAGGTTTAAGGTTGGATCAAGGTTAGGGTTGCCATTAGGGTTAGGATTAGAAGTTCTAGAAAATATGAAGGTCCTTTTGAGTCATCTCGTTTAGCCTTCACCCTTTCGTCGCTGGTCCCTATTAAACACATAGAAAGCATACACTAAACACACATGGTTACAAAGATAAGTACTAGAAACAGCGGCCTTCGCTCGAAACGTTATACCTCATACACATTATTTTAACAGTACACCAACCGTTGGTGAGTGACATAAAAGTGTTGTGCTGTGTCAGATTTGTAGAAATACAAATTGAAAATTTTAAAAGCCGTTCAACGGGTTTTAGAGTTTTTAGTTTGTATTTCTACATTAACTACGTAGTACAATACTGTAACGTATCGCGGGCGCAGACCCCCGTTGTTGTTGTTGATGTCCTGCAGACACGCCAGAAAGGCACGAAAATAAAGAGTTCTCAATATAACTAATTTATACGGTGGCCCACAACTGTCACGGCAAATTACAAAACTCCACGGCAAATTACAAAACTCCACGGCAAATTACAAAACTCCACGGCAAATTACAAAAGTCCACGGCAAATTACAAAACTCCACGGCAAATTACAAAACTCCACGGCAAATTACAAAACTCCACAGCAAATTACAAAACTCCACGGCAAATTACAAAACTCCACGGCAAATTACAAAACTCCACGGCAAATTACAAAACTCCACGGCAAATTACAAAACACCACGGCAAATTACAAAACTCCACGGCAAATTACAAAACTCCACGGCAAATTACAAAACTCCACGGCAAATTACAAAACTCCACGGCAAATAACAAAACTCCACGGCAAATTACAAAACTCCACGGCAAATTACAAAACTCCACGGCAAATTACAAAACTCCACGGCAAATTACAAAACTCTACGGCAAATTACAAAACTCCACGGCAAATTACAAAACTCCACGGCAAATTACAAAACCTGGGAACGAAATTGATGGAGTAAAATTCGAAATTAAAATCAGCTGTTATTTCTAAAATAAAGCATTATCGTAAGAGCTAGGGTTAGTATTAGGGAAAGGTTTGGGGTTAAGGACTATTTTTAATTTCGGGATACTTATATGAAACGTCATGAGCCAATTGATGGGACGTCATAGTGTCATTAACTTTTCTTCTTTTTAGGGTTAGGATTATGGTCCCTTCCCCTTTCTCCCAATTCCCCGCCCTTTTCTCTTGCGCCTCTCTTCCCCCCCTCCCCCTAGCTCCCTCCCCCTAGCCCTACGTCATAGTCTGTGAAATTTGAAAAACACAGACTATGAATCAGCGCCGTTAATCGTGTTCTGTGCCTAACTACAATAAGGAATTTATATAGTAGACCATGATTGGTCGCTTAGAAAATTTAGTCAATACGTGATATTCTATTGGTTAACCTCAACGTATTCTATTAAAGAGTTTGCTAAACTTTCAAAGGACGACTGTTTAATTATAGTCGGCATAATTTTGGTTCGACGATGATCAAACAGTCGAAGAGATGTGGGAATCGAATTGTTAATCATACGATATTTCCAGGTAGCCGTCGAGTGCCGAATATTTTCGTTTATATGCTGTTTCGTTTTAGCTTTTCAGCTTATCCTATTTGTCTATTAGAACTAAGTTTGCTCTTCATATGATTTCTTAAACTTTTTAGTGAATACTCGTTAGTTGCTATAAGCATAAACTTGCTCCAAGCCTGCCTATTGATTGTTTCGGGTTTGTTTAAAGACGGCCGGTTTGTTTCGAGAATACGGGTTTGTTTCGGAACAGGTTCTTTTCAAAACCTTGAAACAAACCCATCTTTGAAACCAAACCACTCTCGAAATAAACTCGTCTTCTCGAAACAAACTCGTCTTTAAATAAACCCGAAACAATCAATAGGCAGACTTGGAGCAAGTCTATGCTTATAGCAACTAACGAGTATTCACTAAAAAGTTTAAGAAATCATATGAAGAGCAAACTTAGTTCTAATAGACAAATAGGACAAGCTGAAAAGCTAAAACGAAACAGCATATAAACGAGAATATTCGGCACTCGACGGCTACCTGGAAATATCGTATGATTAACAATTCGATTCGACTGTTTGATCATAGTCGAACCAAAATTATGCCGACTATAAACAGTCATCCTTTGAAAGTTTAGCAAACTCTTTAATAGAATACGTTGAGGTTAACCAATAGAATATCACGTATTGACTAAATTTTCTAAGCGACCAATCATGGTCTACTATATAAATTCCTTATTGTAGTTAGGCACAGAACACGATTAACGGCGCTGATTCATAGTCTGTGTTTTTCAAATTCACAGACTATGACATAGGGCTAGGGGGAGGGAGCTAGGGGGAGGGGGTGGGGGGGAAGAGAGGCGCAAGAGAAAAGGGCGGGGAATTGGGAGAAAGGGGGAGGGACCATAATCCTAACCCTAAAAAGAAGAAAAGTTAATGACACTATGACGTCCCATCAATTGGCTCATGACGTTTCATATAAGTATCCCGAAATTAAAAATAGTCCTAACCCCAAACCTTTCCCTAGCTCTTACGATAATGCTTTATTTTAGAAATAACAGCTGATTTTAATTTCGAATTTTACTACCGATAGTATGTAACGTCATTTCGGGACACCATCAATTTCGTTCCCAGGTTTTATAATTTGCCGTGGAGTTTTGTAATTTGCCGTGGAGTTTTGTAATTTGCCGTAGAGTTTTGTAATTTGCCGTGGAGTTTTGTAATTTGCGGTGGAGTTTTGTAATTTGCCGTGGAGTTTTGTAATTTGCCGTGGAGTTTTGTAATTTGCCGTGGAGTTTTGTAATTTGCCGTGGAGTTTTGTAATTTGCCGTGGAGTTTTGTAATTTGCCGTGGAGTTTTGTAATTTGCCGTGGAGTTTTGTAATTTGCCGTGGAGTTTTGTAATTTGCCGTGACAGTTGTGGGCCACCGTAAATTTACGTCTACCGTGCGAGTTTCTTACGATTATTCACAGTAATACAGTACTATAGGGTATCGCTACATTGGTAGCAGCGGTGGGATCGAAATCTACGCTGTGTGAATTATGGCAAATCGCGACGAAGAGACCATTATCGATATCGAAGAGTCAATATTTGATAACGCGCCATGGTCAATGCCGAACGAATTGCGGTTTCAAAATAATGTGGAACAGGAATACGACCTGTTACAAGGTATGGCTTTTAATGATACTCCTTTTACATCAAATCCTCATGATTGTTTTTCGCGACGAAATCCTCTCGCAAGAAGTCATGATCCAAAGTTAAGCGGAATAGTCACCCATTGTGATTGTAAATACTGAAAAAGATGCATTTCCACAGCAAGTTTTACAGAGCGCAGAAATATGTGGCGAGGCAAAAAGGTCCAACGTCGGAAATTCTGGCAAAGTTCCTCAACGGCGGAACACCATTTTCCCACGAGGAGAAAATGGACCCCCTGGCGCTTTGGCAAATAAAAACCTTGTTGTTGCAACAAAGCGAAGAAAATAAAATGTTACAACAACAAGTCCTCGAACTTAGCACCGCCTTATCATACCAGCAGAGCATGATTACACCGATAAATTCATGCCCTACACAAAACCCGTGTTACAAAACTGCTAGCTCGTCACGCAAAACACATCGTTATTCGAAAAGAGGACGAACGCAGACAAATACAAAGCACCGCAACGCCGGCGTTTTCAAAAACCGGTCAAGATTCCCCAAGATTATGATGGGTCCCAGTCACTGCGTGATTATCTAAAACATTTCGAAAGGTGCGCTGTTGTAAACGGTTGGGACGACGAAGAACGCACTGCGTTTTTAGCTGCTGGTCTTCGCGGCGACGCACAGAAAGTACTCAGTTTGGAGCTGCGGTTCGGCGCCGAGAAACAGCTTCAATTACACCAAGCTCGATTGCAGAGTCGACGAGAACAGCCCAAAGAGAGTCTACAGAGTCTAGCAATTGACATACGCTCAATGGTGGATCTAGCATATACCAAGATCTTCCGTCCCATATCCAAGAAAGGTTCGCGGTTCAACACTTTGTCGACGCCATTTATTGTAAAGAAGATCGTTTTCGTCTGCGTGTCAACAAACCCTAAACCTTAGACGACGCATTATTCATGGCATGTGAACTTTAAGCACTACACACCATTGACAACGCTGGAGGCGAGAGTGGACGAGTCGGTACCGGCACATCATTCAGAACGACAGCCATTGAAGACAGTTCAAGGCCAACGAAGTCCACGCCAGACAACAATTCCCAGATCGCAGAGTTGTGCAAGAAAATCGACGGTCTGCAGCGGCAAATGGCACTGCAACAAGAAAGTCAGAGTTCCTTACAAGAACTCGTCGGGCGAATTGGGTTGTCATACCGACTACCTCCTTCTGGTGGTGTACCTACTAACTGGTGGAGCAGACGCCGTAGACCGCCACCACAAGCCAGCGCTGACACAGAATGCTGTGTTGGGAATGCCGTTAGAGGCTGCTAAGCCCACACAGTCACGATAGCTTTGTTACGTTTCACAATTTATTACTCACAATCACTTGGTCTCAATCGCCTTCAAGGTTCTCATACGGGTCTCAACTTACACACACACACTAAAAATTATACTATAGATTATATACTCGTCACTTATACGCACTTAGTTATTCTCTAATCTCTTACTGTACTTGTTGACAGATAATAAACATATCGACATGCAATTACACAATTTCCCACACACTCCCCTATTCGCCTCCAGAAGAGGAGAATAATAATCGAATTTTTCCTAAGCGTAACGAAACCGATATATAAAGTTCAATAATTAACTATAAATGTTCAACGATCAACTATAAATGTTCAACGATCAACTATAAATGTTTAGCGGTTAACTATAAATGTTTATAAATGTTCATCTTCCGTTATCTCTTGAATACGGCATGTTGCTGCTATTGCTGCATCTCTTTTCGGTCGGAAATCCGGTGCGTCGACTCTTAGCTCCACAGGTTTCCTTTCGGTTGTGATGTCGCACGATAACTCGAGTGGGTATAGGTGCTGAACGGCTCGCTCCAAACAGCTCTGTCCCGTTTTCAATTTTGCTCCCCTTACAACTCCGTCACGGCCCGTTATCAGACTGCTCACTACGCCAATTTTCCATTTTCCTCGATTTCTGTCTTGTGCCTTGATGATCACGACATCTCCCACTTCAAGAGTGACCTGTTTCTTACCATGTTTCAGGTTGTGTCTCTCGCGAAGCCCTTTCAGATACTCCGAAGTCCATCTTCCCCAGAGGACGTCTTTGCATCTTCTTAAATACTTTGCGCGTTTACGAAGGTCGTGGTCTTCAATATGTCGGTCTTCTCTCTCTGGTAGTAAGTTGGGACGCCCGAATTGTAGTGCGTTTGGTGTCAGTAATGGCAGTTGAACATCATCTTCGACGTAGTCGAGTGGTCGGTTATTTAGCGCCACTTCGATGTCAAGAAGGACATCCTGTAGCTCCACCAAAGTGAGATACCCGTTGCCAATGGACTTGTAGAGGGCTTGTTTTACGAGTCCAACCATCCGCTCGAATTGCCCACCCCACCATGGTGCGCGACTCAAGTTAAACTGCCACTTGATTCCTATCTTGGCTAGGTAGTCGTTGAATCGTTCATCTCGCATCACTTGTTTCAACCACTTCGCTCCTGCCACGAAAGTTTTCCCATTGTCTGAGTACACCTTCTCAGGACGGCCTTTCCTTGCGATGAAACGTTTGAAAGTGGAAAGAAACTCTTCTGTACTGATGGTTGTTGTTAACTCGAGGTGCAAGGCTCTGGTCAGACTGCAGGCGTAGACGATGATATATGCTTTACTTTCCTGTTTTCCCCCTTTTCGATACTTGATTGGTCCCGCGTAGTCCACGCCTATAACTTGGAAAGGCGACGTTCCCTCAGTTCGATCTCTGGGTAGGTTTCCAGCTTTTGGAACTGGTAAAGCTTTGGCATGGAAACGTCTGCATCCGTGACAACGTTTGATGACACGTTTCGCGAGTCTTCTCAATCGTGGGATCCAATACCTCTCTCGTAATTTTGCCATGGTTAACCCCACTCCCCCATGGAGAGAGGCTATGTGGGCATGATGTACTTGCTTCTCAGTGTAAAGGTCGCTGTCTGGAAGATAGATAGGGTAATCTCCTTGTATTCGGCCACGACAGACGAGAATTCCGTCGCTGTTTGGTTCTAGGTTGAGCTTTTGCCGATCCTCTTCAAATTTACTAGCTTCTCTGTTTCTCATTTGGACTTTCTTTTCCCACAACAGTTTCTGGTAATAAATTTCTTGTTGTCAACGGACCAGTTGTTTGGTGTTCTTTCGGATTTCTGGCATTGCACTGGAATCGTGAAATCCATCCACAGATTCTCAAGGTCTTCCATAAACTCCATTTGTTCAATAGTTTGTCGAAATCGTCTTCTTCTTCTTTTATCGCGGTTTTGAACAACTCTTTCAACGGTTTGGTTTCGGCTAAGCTTTCCTGATTCGAGTTGGTGACAATATCAACTGGCCAGTGTTCTGAGGACGATAGCCATTTTGGACCTTTCCACCACAGACTTTGAGTCTCGCTCACGTTTCCTCCTCTGCTACCGAGATCGGCTGGGTTTTCCAGACTTGCAACGTGTCTCCACTGGATGTAATCTTTCGCCTGGATCTTACGGACACGATTTCCAACAAATTGCTTGAAGTCACCACCACCACGTATCCAATGGAGTGCAACTGTGCTATCCAACCAACCGACCACTTTCGTTACTGGAAATCCTTGTAGTGCTTCTCTAACGTTGTGAACCAAATTGGTCGCCATATGGGCGGACACTAGCTCTAATCGTGGAATGGTGAGACCTTTCTTGGCTAGGCGTGATTTTGCAGCTACGAGGCCTTGGGTGATGCCTGATGCTTGCTCGACTACAGCTATAACGGTCGCTGCTACGCCTTGTCCACTTGCATCGCCAAATGCGTGGAGGTTGATGGCTTGGATTGGTTCTTGAAACTTGGCTAAACTCCGAGGCACGCTTACGTGATTGGGTAGGTTGTCTTCCCACCTAGACCACTTGTTCATTAATTCTCGTGGAAGGTTAACGTCCCAGGGGGTTCTTGCGTCACAACAGTCTCGGTAGAAGAACTTTCCTTGCAGCGTTACAGGAGAGATAAATCCAAGTGGGTCGTAGATCTTGGCTATTTTTCCGAGGATCCCTCGCTTGGTTGGCGCAGTTACTTGAGTCGGGATCTCGACTTTGATGACGTCTTTCCTTTTATCCCAGGACAACCCGAGAAGTCGACATTCTCCGGACTTTACTCCGAGCTGCTGTTTGGCGTAGCTTTCCCCTTCTAGGTGGCTTGGTAGAGTTTCTTCTGTCTCAAGTGCTGGGATATTAGAATGCCATTTGTGTAACTGAAATGTCGCGTCATTGAAGATCTTTGTTGCTGTTTCCTTTAGTTGTTGAACTTGTGCTACGGTGTCTCCTCCAGTGACGAGGTCATCGACGTACAAGCTCTTGTTTATTTCTTCCACGACTTTTGGATAAGTCTGTTGGTGACTCTGCAAGTGTTCTTGGATCACTCCCCCAAGAAGAAATGGAGAGGGAGCTAACCCAAAAAGTGCTCTGGTGAATCGTAATGTTTGGGTTTCTTTGGTCTTCGTGTCCTTTAGCCAATGAAAACGCATAGCATCTCTATCTTCTTCGCGGATGCGTACTTGCAGGAACGCTTGCTTCAGGTCCCCCGTTAAAGCAACTGGATGGAATCTACCCCGGACCAATACTTGCCAAAGTCGGTTCTGCAGAGGCGGTCCTGTCTCCAGGCATTCGTTCAACGAAGGTGAATTCGCGTTCTCTCGGGCGGATGCATCGTACACGATGCGCAACTTCGTGGTCTCCGCTGTCTCTCTAACCACGGCCTTGTGAGGTAGGTAAAACTCCCGACCTTGGGGTTCCTTTTCGACTCTTTCTACTATGCCTTGATCAAGCTGATCTTGGATGATTTCATCATACTTTTGTAGCATTTCTTGTTTTTCTAATTTCCGGACCAGGCTGTCAAGTCGTTTCAGGCTTCCCGTCTTGTTGTTTGGCAGAAT
Source organism: Chrysogorgia sp. JL179-B06 (assembly GCA_035772405.1). NCBI lineage: Eukaryota > Metazoa > Cnidaria > Anthozoa > Scleralcyonacea > Chrysogorgiidae > Chrysogorgia > Chrysogorgia sp. JL179-B06. The sequence continues at coordinate 10,523,650 of JAYKKM010000475.1, read as the reverse complement.
TGGGTGATTTCCTTTCCAAGGGAGGCTGGTCTCGTACCATCCTTGTCCACTTCTTGTCAGTTGTTCCTTGAATTCGCTGTGGACGTTTTCTTGGTCTCCCGTTGGCGAGTCTTGTAGACCTAGTACGTCTAGCCTACAAAGCTGGTCGTAATCTTCTCTTGCCACTTGTGTTAAGAACATGTTTGTGAGGTCGACTTCTTCGCCTGGTGATATTATCGTCCATCCAAACTGGGTGAACTCAGCGATGGGCTCACCAGAGCGACCCACCCTGGGTTCGGTTGCTGTCTTGATTTTTGCGAAGTCACCAGTGCCAAGGATCAAATGTACCGGAAGTCGTTCTTTCTGGTCGTCGTCTTCCATGATCACGCCATGAAGGTGAGGGTGATTAGCGATGGTTTCTTTGTACTTCGGATTGTTCAGAGTTAAGAGTTCATTTCTCTCCACACGCGTGACTTCGGTTTCCAGGCTAAATTCCCCACTTGAATTGCTGATTTTGAGGTCGTAGATTTCAACCAATTTTGTTGAAGTGCCAAGCATCATCTCAACGCGACGTATTTCCTTTTTGTGAGGGCGAGCTTTAATCCGATCAAGAAGTGCTGAAGAGGCGTAAGAGCTCCCCGCCCCCGTATCAATTAGAGCGCGACATTTGACACCATTGACTTTCACCACCACGACTGGATAGATGACAGTTCCTTTGGTCGCACTTGTTGTTGTTCGCAACAGGTGGGTAGAATTGTCGCAAATGGAAGTGTGGTGTCTGCGCTTGCAATTGGAACATCCGGAACGACTCCGACACTCGGATGCTCGATGGTCGGCTCCCGTGCAATTGAAGCACAATCGCTTTTCGCTCAAACATTTTTTCCGGTCTACTGACGTCACCACTTTGGGGCAGCTGACAGATGCGTGGTTATCTTCGTTACAATAAACACACCTTCTTTGTCTCACTTCGCGTTGTCGTGTCTGAAAGTTTTTTGCGTGCGGCGTATTCCGTGGGTAATGTGGCCTATCTTGGGGCGGTTTCTCGCTTGGCTTTATTGGGTTTCGCTCCGTCCATTTCCTAAGCGCATCTACTAGTTTGACGAAATCCCACTGACGCCAATCGTCGTCAGTTCTAACTAAATCACCCCTTATTGCTTCTAATTTATCAATAGACATTCGTACATACCCATTGACGTCTCTCAATTTTCCCATGGTTTCCAGAGATTGTACGTTGAACAAAAGTTTATCGTAGAACTCGTGGATCTTGGCGGGGCTTGATCCATGGACGGTGGGCAGATTGGTAATGTTCTGTACGTAAGCGTTCACAATTTCACTCTTATCCCCGTACTTGGCGTGTAAGATAGTTTTCGCTCGCTCGTAGCCCTCGGTGGAGAAGGGCAACCCATCTATGGACGATCGGATTTTCGGATCAACCAATTCCTTCAAATACGAAAACTTCGTAACAGGCGCAATTTCTGCCAAGTCGATTTCTGCCTCGAATTGGTTCCAGAAGCGCATCCAATCGATGTGCGTGCCATTGAATTTTGTTATTACCAGTTTGGGTAACTTTGTATTATTGCCTCGGGCTTTCTCTTGGGCTTTACGCGTTTCTTCTAGTTTCGTTTCTTGCTGCAGTTTAAGTTCAAATTTTGTTTTGTCAAACTCCATTTGTTGTTTAAAAGCATCTTGCCTGACGCGGGCTTCCATTTCCTCTTTGTGTTGTTTTTCTTGCGCACTCTTAACTTGTTTCAATTCGTTCGACAATTTGTCTAGCGTCGCGACTTCGTCATCATAAATCTCGAGCTGTTGCTCTATAGTATTCGTCCACTCTTGGATTTCTTCACCATTTACTCCGTTCAGTATTTTCTGCTCCTGTACTTTCACCTTGAGCTCATGAATTTCCTCTGCGGTCCTCGCGATTGTTCTTCTCTGCCGTTCGATGCCAGTGAGGTTCTTCTTGTCTACCACTCTTTTAGTACCCTCGTGTGTAACTCGTAATAACTCGAGTTTCGCATTAATTTCCTTTAAAGAATCTTCCATTTTTCTCCTGCTATCCCCGTCGGAGGTGCCACTTGTGTTGGGAATGCCGTTAGAGGCTGCTAAGCCCACACAGTCACGATAGCTTTGTTACGTTTCACAATTTATTACTGACAATCACTTGGTCTCAATCGCCTTCAAGGTTCTCATACGGGTCTCAACTTACACACACACACTAAAAATTATACTATAGATTATATACTCGTCACTTATACGCACTTAGTTATTCTCTAATCTCTTACTGTACTTGTTGACAGATAATAAACATATCGACATGCAATTACACAATTTCCCACAGCTGGAAATGCAGAGAAAAAGGTCATTATCGATGGGAATGCCCACAGAACGCCCCTATAGAAGTGAAACATCATCGGGAAACGAGAAGAAGACGTCCCAATATGCCCGGGCACACAAAGAAGCGGAAGCCCCGCAATACGACCCAATACCACAAGATCAACGACTGTCAAACGGACTGTATGTTCCTGGTTATATTGGGTCGCATCGAGAAACATGGTTAGTAGATACCGGAGCAGTTCGAACTGTCCTGTCAACCAAAGTGTACATGGGAATGGTAGTGGAACAGCAGTTTCCTCTTCGCGAAGGATGTTCGCAGATGTTTGTGGCGGATGGGCGGCAGGTAAAGACACACGGATATGGAGATATAACACTATACGCCTCGGTTCCCAAGAAGTGCTTCTAAACGTTTTGGTTGCTGATATTGAAGATGCTGGTATCCTGCGTATGGATTTCCTAACCACTACAAATGCTTCCATCGATATAACTGGACGTTAGATCACTCTAAATGGAGAGACGACACGTTTTACTTCACAGACTCAAATTTACAACCCTTGAGTTTTAGATGATTTACTCGACGTTCAGTGGTAATTTCTCTAAGTACCGAAGTAACTATCCCCGTGCCCCCTGGGAAACGTCAGTGGAAAGCTTCAATTCCAGAGGTACATCATGGGATGAGGATTTTAGAGCCTTCAACGAATTGCAAGTTGAAAAGCAAACGAATACTCATTGGTAGTACCTTGGTGGACGTGTCAGACAACAAATTGTTACTGATTCGTGTGGTAGTTCTGTCCCTATATGAACCACAGACAATTGGTGCCGAGACGATGGTTGCACTCGCTAAACCAGTAGACGAAGTTCCAACTCTGGAAATTCCTAAAAAGGACTCTACTGCAGATCCACCTACAAACCTTCCGTCGACAAAGGAAACAGCGCCAGAAAAACGTCTTCCAGAACCCTTACACGAACGCTGGGAGCGAAGTTGTGAACATCTCAACAAAGTAAACGGTTCTCAAGTGGCTGCATTACTTCTGAAGTACAAGCACGCGTTTTCCTTGTCAGATTCTGACTTAGGGAAAACAAATTTGGTGGAACACAAAATCGTTACTGGTGATGCTTTTCTAGTTAGACAACACCCAAGACGCACATCACCGTGGAAACAACCCGAGATAAAACAACAACTAAACGACCTTCTAGAAAGAGGAGTGGTTGAAGAGTCCAGTAGTCCTTGGGCATCACCTGTGGTGTTGATCACAAAGAAGGACGGCACTAAGCGTTTCTGCGTGGAGTTAAACACAGTGACAGTGAAAGATGCATACCCTCTTCCGCGCATTGACGATTCACTGGATGCTCTCTCTGGTTCCTGCTGGTTTTCGACTCTAGACCTTGCATCTGGATATTGGCAGGTCGCAATGGACGAAGTAACCAAGCACAAGACAGCCTTCGTTACCCCACATGGACTGTTCGAATGGACAGTGATGCCATTTGGACTCTGTAATGCACCATGGACATTGGAACGTCTAATGGAGATAGCATTGCGTGGCCTGCACTGGAAGACGTGCCTAATTTACCTGGACGATGTAATCGTTTTCGGCTCTTCCTTTGAGGACAACCTGGAAAGACTGGAGGAAGTATTTTCGCGACTCGCTACTACAGGCCTGAAGTTGAAGTCCCGGATATGCCAACTGTTTCGGAAGCGAGTCTCCTATTTAGGACATGTCATTTCTGAGGAAGGAGTTGCAACTGACCCTGCCAAGATTGAACTCGTGCAGAAATGGCCAACACCCGAGTCTGCTACAGAAGTGCGAAGTTTCCTTGGGTTAGCCTCGTACTATCGTCGATTCGTAGCCGGGTTTGCTGATATCGCCCGACCACTCTACAAGTTAACCGAGGCTAATGCAGACTTCGTATGGACAGATGACTGTCAAGAAGATTTTTGTACGTTGAAGACAATGCTAAAAACTGCACCTGTTTTCGGCCAGGAGGACAGTTTATTCTCGACACAGATGCAAGTAACCATGGCATCGGAGCTGTACTATCCCATGTGCAGAATGGAGTTGAACGCCCTATCGCTTATTCCAGCCGAACTCTTTCGAAAGCAGAACGAAACTACTGCATGTGACACGTCGTGAGCTCTTAGCAGTGCAGAGATGACACTCTGGCGAGTATGCGGTGATATGCTTGATCGATCTGGTTGGACAACAGCTTTGGTTCAAGCGAATGTAGCGTCATCAGGAACAGCCGACTCGTTTCTGAAAGCGACCCACCTTACTAAAACGCTCATCAGGTGACAGCCGTTACATTGTCAAAGCTTCAAGTTGACGCTTTCTTAAAGATCAACGGGGATGTGCTGTTTGATGAAGAAGAATTCAAGGTGTGGCATAATGAAATGTTGAGCAAGAGTCCTACTTACCAGTTCTGGGACATTATTCTTCGTTTACAGCTCATCATTCTAATTTTCGTTAAAGCACACCGTGAAAACTATTTCGCCCTTTACGTCGAATCTTTGGAAGCTCTTGTTCCTTGTTTTTTTGCCCTTGACCACGTGAATTACGCACGCTGGGTTCCTGTAATTCACATAAGGGATATGAAGGCACTGCCAGAGGATATCAAGACTGATTTTCAGTCACAATGGGTAATTCCAAAGTCAGACAAGTCATTTTCCGCGATTCCAATAGACCAGGCACACGAGCAGAACAATGCCATCGTTAAAGGGATTGGAGGAGCTGCAGGTCTCATGGAAAATCCAGCTGCTTTCAGAAGATGGATGGTTACAGGACCTGAAATGGCCAGAATCCTGAAGGATTTTCAAACACCTTTGGACGACGTTGATGATGATACGAAACATCACCACCACGACCAGGGATTGACATCACAAAATGCATTTCAAACCCACGTTAAAAATCTCGTGGAAGTCATGGATGAAATGGGCAATCCTTTTTGCGATGATTTTGAAGAGCTTGTTATATTAGATACACGTGACTGTGCAGACGAATCCGTTGCGATGACCGTGCGCACCATGCATTGAAGATATTGGACGTTGTCAATATTCCACCTACTTGAAAGACGTTTTACGGGATGGGACAGAGTCTATCGATAACCCGATTAAGAAGAATTCTCTATCGCTGTTTAAACGCCAGAAGCCGAAAGAAGTTTCGAAACTCTCGTCCAAGCTATCCGTCCTGAAGAGCGATTGCAATTTGTTCAGCCGCCTGTACATAGGAAATCAAATTTGGCAAACTTTGTTTTGGCTCAAAGTCGGACTTGCTGCAATGCATCGAAGAAGGCTTGGAGCCAGCACAAGATTGTCCAGTGACTTTTGATGTAAAAGTATTTGATGGAGCCGTGATAGCACATGCCTTGCCAGTGGTATCAGCAACAACGTTCGATGAATATGCTGACAACATCTTCCTGCCTTATATACATCAGCAATTTAAAACGTCAACAAGGATAGACGTTGTTTGGGATGACTATCGGCGCGGAAGTATCAAGGAAGCTGCTCGGGAGAAACGAGGGAGAGGAATCCGGAGAAAGGTTGCTGGTCACGTCAAGATTAAGCAACCCGTTAAACAAACAGGAACTATTCTCGCTACTCACAAACAGGTTGTCAAATTCCAGTTGTCCAGATGAGAAGGTTCTTTACGTATAACGTCAGGTACAATTTCCATAATTCCATCTATTAATATCATATCAATCTATTTTCTGAATCCTCTGTATTAATATTATTTATGTATTTACATGGAAAAGTTAAATCCATATATGGACTAAATTAGTTTTGCCTTTTTTGTCTATAGGACAAGATGTCGTCAGTCTTCAAGGTCAGCAAATGGAGTGTTGCAACCACGAAGAAGCAGACACCCGAATTGTTGTCCATGTACGCCATGCGGTACTTGTTCGCACGGTTGACACCGATGTCGTTGTAATCTTGGTTGGCGAATTCACTAAACTGCGTTCCATTAATCGTAATGTGAAAGTATGGGTTGGTTTTGGAATGGGAAAGCATTATCGCGTCCTTTCAATCAACAGTATCTATGGGCAACTTGGAGAACAAAATCCAAATCGATCACTTCTATGCTTTCACGCATTTACTGGCTGTGACACTATACATCAGCATTTCACGGCAAAGGAAAGAAGTCTGCATGGCAAGCTTGGAATGCACTTCCAGAAGTAATCGAGGCATTTCTCCACGTGGTAGAACATCCATTCGAGATCCTGCAGATATCATCCCAAGCTTTCAAACTACTGGAGAGGTTCACGGTGGTAAATGTACGACAAGGCAAGTTCCCAGCAATTGGTGAATTCCGCTCGACGAGATCTTTTTACGATAAAAAACAGAGCTTTGGAAAATATCCCTCCAACACAGGTAATAAATACATTTGGGTACGGAGAGTACTTATGATTGGAAAAGATTTTGAACTTCATCAAATGAATTGGTCAAGAACGAGCAAAAGAATTACAACAATATTTTAGGAACACTTCTATTGCCACGACAGTAAAATGGGTATAATATGTATGGTATTCTATTCTATACATTTAAGTGTGTTTTTTTGGAGGGATAAAGTGCGAGGGGCTTATTTTCCGAGAGCTTCTTCTCCGATAATGATCTTACCGTAAGTTTATGGTATATGAATATTGTGAACTTTAAAGACAACATTTTTGTATTCCTTTGCAGAGCCATATTTCAGACTGGGATCTGGTCAACTATGTAACCTATGCAGCAATTACCATCGCCAACTAGTTTTGGCTGGGAGGAAAGTACTGGTTCGTTAAAACCATTATGGACAACACTGCCAGATGTCTCCAAAGTTTGTCTTGAACTGGTTAAGTGCAGATGCAAGAAAGGCTGCAGCTGGACGATGTAAATGTGCAAAAGAACAACTGTGCTGTACTGAGTTGTGTGCATGTTCAGGCGGCTGTCAAAATAATGACCTGTAGCATACTCTAATTTAAATTTTGCTTAATATGATAGTACAAAAGTACAAAACATAATCTTGGTGACAAAACGTATAACAATGTGATTTACGTACAAAGAGTCCGATTTAACTACACCAATTGACGCATCACATTGAAAACCTGTATGATAATGTACAAAAGACGTTCAATTTCACTCGCACTCCCCCCTGTCAAATATATCTCCCCCTGACTACAGATTTTTGGGCACCCCATTAAGCCTTTATCTTCGTCTGTGCCAAATTTGGTGCTTTTATCCCCGTTGTTGTTGATATCTAGAAACGCCAGAAAGGCACGAAAATAAAGAGTTCTCAATATAACTAATTTACGTCTTACGATTATTCACAGTAATACAGTACTATTGGGTATCGCTACAACTTTTATATCACTCTATTATAGTTTTTAATTTGTATTTCTAGTACAACACTTTTATATCACTCTTTTAGAGTTTTTAATTTGTATCTCTACACACAGTACCTACGTATATAGACGTATAGTACAACAACACTTTAGTATAACAATTTTAAAATCAACATGATAGTGTGTTATTACCACACTAGTCCGGGCGGTGAGTGAGGTAGGTATCACCTGAGCGGGTAATTTACGGGAGTAGGATTTTCTAGACCAGTTTTTGACGTAGAACACGAATCTGGATGTTATTCAGGCAGACAAGGCTGCTTTTAAGAGTTATAGCCGGATATTGCACAATTTAGACTCATTTCCGTGTAAAATCGTTAGTTTTAAATATTTTGTTATTATTACTAGGAATCCCAGAAAAACAGGTCTACTGGACCAGTTTTGTATGTAGAATCCAACTGGCGAGGTATTTTTTACAAAAAATATAACTGAGGCTGTATTTGACTATATTCTGAATATAGCCTCGTTTTCATGCAAATATGTAATTTGAAATAAATTGTGATGCTTATCAAATTAACGAGAATAACTTTTCTACATTTGGAAGCGACATCCATATCTGAGTGTTACAATATTAAATATACGAGAGGTGTCTCAAAATTAACATTTTCTAGTTCCGAACTCGAGCTGTATGCGTTGTCTTCGTATCCATTATCATTTTCCCCATCACGCTCGACAAGTAGCTCCGGAACGTCGTCAGGATACGCTTCAACGATCCAATCGGTCTTTAAGTTAGGGAGCCAACCATGGAACTGTGGATCCTCCAATGCCATGATTGGGTTTTCTCCAAATTCTAGCCCCATAGTTTGCCCTGGCTGTGTACTTTCGTAGACTGCTGCTACTGTACATGGCGGCAAAAGGGAAATGTCAACAACATTGTGCTCTTTGCTCATCTTTCTCCAGAAAATAGCTGACCTTGCCTCGTTCACTTCGGTTTTCTTTTCTCCATGCAGGAAGCACACATACTTTTCAATGGCACCAAATATCTCGTCAGACACATGGATCTCCGTCCCCAACCGGCTGAAAATGTCCAAGAACACTGGATCTTTGCTCGCTTGTTTCCATGGCAGAAGGGCTTCCGTTTGCGTAAAAAACTTGCCACATAATCATTTCCAGTAAATGCATGGTGTCCAACCAATGCTTTATTTTCCTGATTGGTAAGACTACACGAGTTCAGGTGAAGGAGCTTTCTTGTCTTTCCAGAACCGTTGTCGATGTAGACTTCCACATTCCTGATTGGTTCCATTCCAAGTAAAATTATGGGAATATCAATATCACCAGAACTTGATCGTACCATACAGGTTATTGGTTGGTCACCACTGCTCCTTGCAACATGCTGAATCAAATACGCAATTTTAGTATCAGCCTCCTCTGGTCTGTTGCTAGTTCCCTTACACAAAAAGAACCGTTTTGCGTTATCTTGAGGCAGGCGTTCCCCCTACCTCTGGTAGCTCCTTACCAGACGACGTAGCAGAAAGCCTTTTGTCTGTTCAAGTGCGTGGAACATTGTTAAGAGACAAATTCTTTGAGCGATTAAACTCAGAGAGTTCCGAGGAAGATCTTTATTTCAGTCCCATAAAACGAGTTCAATGGAAGAGTTTTACGGACGTCAGTAAGAAGCTAAAGGTGTCTGCGAAAGGTAAATCTAAGGAAATCACTGTTCCGCGGGACATTCTTTGTCTTCTTGCTGCCAAGTCACAACAACAGAATGCTGCGATAAACATCGATAAAGCCCTGTGTTACCCGCTTGCACCGCGTCCCACTATCGATGGCAACATGCGATAGAATCAGAAGAAAAACCGCCAAAAACAAGCTGTTCAATGCCGCGTTAACTTCATTGATTGAAAACGATGCGCAACTAGTGCCCGACGATGCTCGCAGAGTCTATATTCTCGATCTCGCAGCCATTATTCGTAGCATGGTTAAGGTACCAAATACGTTTAAAGATGTTGCATTACGACTCTTCTCAGATCTTCCAAGGCAGTATAACATCGTCTACGTTGCATGTGATACGTACAAGGTTCGATCAATAAATGAGAATGTGCGTGTACCTGCTGATTTTAAGAAGTTTCTTGGCAACGGTGACAACAAAGAGCGACTGTTTGAGCTTATCGAAGAAGTGTGGGTTCAAAATAGGAATCAACTGGGAGAGCGTGTTATATACTTCGCTAGGGGGAACACCTGCCTCAAGATAGCGCAAAACGGTTCTTTTCGTGTAAGGGAACTAGCAACAGACCACGAGGAGGCTAATACTAAAATTGCGTATTTGATTCAGCATTTTGCAAGGATCAGTAATGACCAACCAATAACCTGTGTAGTACGATCAAGTTCTGGTGATATCGATATTCTCATCATTTTACTTGGAATGGAACCAATCAGGAACGTGCAAGTCTACATCGACAACGGTTCTGGCAAGACAAGAAAGCTCCTTCACCTGAACTCGTGTAGTCTTACCAATCAGGAAAAGAAAGCATTGGCTGGACACCACGCATTTACTGGAAATGATTATGTTGCACGTTTTTTACGCAAAGGAAAGCCCTTCTGCTGGAAACAAGAGAGCAAAGATCCAGTGTTCTTGGACATTTTCAGCCGGTTGTGGACGGAGATGCATGTGTCTGACGAGATATTTGGTGCCATTGAAAAGTATGTGTGCTTCCTGTATGGAGAAAAGAAAACCGAACAAGTGAACGAGGCAAGGTCAGCTATTTTCTGGAGAAAGATGAGCAAAGAGCACAATGTTGTTGACATTTCCCTTTTGCCGCCATGTAGCAGCAGTCTACGAAAGCACACAGCCATGTGGCTAGAATTTGGAGAAAGGCATGGTACGCAATTATGGCATTGGAGGATCCACAGTTCCATGGTTGGCTCCCTAACTTAAAGACCGATTGGATCGTTGAAGCGTTTCCTGACGACGTTCCGGAGCTACTTGTTGAGCGTGATGGGGAAAGTGATGATGGATACGAAGAAGACAACGTATACAGCTCGAGTTCGGATGATGAATAATAAAAGTGCTGTAACTAACCAATTAGAAAATGTTAATTTTGAGACACCTCTCGTATATTTAATATTGTAACACTCAGATATGGATGTCCCTTCCAAATGTAGAAAAGTTATTCTCGTTAATTTGATAAGCATCACGATTTATTTCAAATTACATATTTGCATGAAAACGAGGCTATATTCAGAATATAGTCAAATACAGCCTCAGTTATATTTTTTGTAAAAAATACCTCGCCAGTTGGATTCTACATACAAAACTGGTCCAGTAGACCTGTTTTTCTGGGATTCCTAGTAATAATAACAAAATATTTAAAACTAACGATTTTACACGTAAATTAGGCTAAATTGCGCTATAACTCTTAAAAGCAGCCTTGTCTGCCTGAATAACATCCAGATTCGAGTTCTTCGTCAAAAACTGGTCTAGAAAATCCTACTCCCGTAAATTACCCGCTCAGGTGATACCTACCTCACTCACCGCCCGGACTACACGGGTTCATAAGTTCCGAGCAGTATTGCATGTCTGGTTCATAAGTTCCGAGCAGTATTGCATGTCTGAGGCAACTTCAGTCATTCGAGAGGTCAAGGGCCGTATTTCCGATAGTTCTCGTCGTCATAGGCAAAATATCTAACTGTCTGGCTTCTGGAGTACCAGCGGTCCACTTGTGACAGCACAAAGTAGCCCGGCACTGAGGTCGGACACAGCAAGGCTGATCAGTAAATAGTTCTCCGGTTTCTGAAGGACTTTTTTCTTCCACGTTGTAACCAGAACGCTACCGTTGAAGAGTACTATAATAGTTGCGATAACCACAAAGGATATGTGTCGAGAAACAAATGCAATAGAACTCAAGGTATAGTGGTAGTATTGCGGGACATATTGTAGTCCATCATGGTCACGCTGTTTCTTAACCGAATTTCTGCTAATTTCATGCTTTCTTCTGCTTCTTATAATTTGATCACCGCGACTGAAAGCTGCTTTTTTGCTCCACGCCTCCAGAATTAATCATGCATAGAAGCTTTAAGCCATGATCTTATCACATACGTAGACTAAATATCTTCCCCACATCAAATATGTACGTCGGTAAGATCATTATCGCGGAGATTTTTGCATAAGTAATCCATATACGAATCACATGCAATATTACATCGCAACTGTAAATTGCCCAGTCAAAGAGCTATATTCTATATACTCACCTGAGATATTATAATATTTATATTACTGCAGTGATTTCGTGGCGTTGTGTATTGTTATGAACTGCTTAAATCATTCAATTCTGATTATTCAATTCTGCACATCTAAATTCGCAAACAGAATAAAGCGCGCACCGCCGCGAGATGTAAAGAAAAACAACACAACACGTTTGTTCCACGTATGCTAAGATAGTAAAAAGTTTATTTTAAAGTTTTTATCTGATGTTTCGGCTTTCTGTATATATTTATAATCTTTGGCACTTGGGAAAAAGCGAAGATGAAACTTCTGAAACAAATCACGACGGAATAAAATTCCACATCATCTAAAGCAGGGACGTTCAAAGCAAAAATTTCGTTGTACCTGTACGTGGCGAAGCTAGTCATGATAACTATTAATCCGAGCGACGTAGGCGTGAGGCACTTTCTAGGAGGGTCCGGGGGTATGCTCCCCCGAAAAAATTTGAAATCTAGATTCCCGCAAATGGCATTTCCTGCGTTCTGAGCGGTGATTTTTCAGCTCAGAAGTTTATACAATTTCATATTTTGGACTGTGGTGGTCCCAAACAATGACACACCCTGCTCTCCTGCTGTGAGCCCCAATCGAATAGTTTTCCTGGGCCCTATTTTTGAGCCACGCCGCCTCTGGGAACCACTGACAACATATTAATGCAATGGTCAGCGATTCCGACATGGACATTCAGGACGTCTTTTCAGAATTTTTTTTCAACCGGGGCTACATTTTAGCCTCAATCATTCCGCGATTTCCGCCTTTCTGCTTAGTTAAAAAATAAAGCCTACTAGAGTAGGGCTGCGTAAACTAGAGAAATATTAGTACTTTAGTTTAGTAAAACACTCGGGTTAACAAGCAAAGGGGTATTGTGATTATTTTTTTAATTACTTTTATGACAGTTTAACAGAACATTAATAGGAAGATGTTGTTTTCGAACTTCTACTTTCGAAATCAATTTTTTTGCTGCAATTTTTCTTTCAAATTCAATTATTTTTGGGGGGCCGAAAGCTATTCCGGCCCCCCTTATATAATATTGGGGGGCCGCGGCCCCCCTGCTTCCTACGCCCCTGATCTAAATGTTCTTTTCCTCCTCTGAAACGTAAGAACTTCTGGACACGGGAAGCACTAGCCTGGACGCCTTGCAATAAAATTCATGGACAAAATATAGCATATTAATCTGTGGAAAACACTGATGATCAAAACACTGTGGAACCAATCCTCATGTATGGCTCTGAAAAGGTTGGGACACACGAGGCGACAAATCGCGGGGACATTTCCCTTGTTGAGGAAACACGAGGCGACAAATCGCGGGGGCATTTCCCTTGTTGAGGACACACGAGGGGACATGTCAGAAAAGGAAAATAACGTTATGTGATTGGTTTATTTTAATTTTGTCCCGGGGACTAGTTGCACGAGCTGTTCATACGATGGGACAAGTCACGGGGACATACTGTATTTTTGTCACCGCGACATGTCGCACGAATTCAAATCATTTTGAATACATGCAACATGTTTCGGGGACAAAATTTTGTCCCCGCAACAAAGTTTTGCCTAGTGCACACGACAGGATTTCCTTAAATCAAAATAATTCAAGAGACCAGACGAATGCTATACCAACTTCCTGCGGAGAATTCAAAATATCTAATGGAAACAGCATTTCACTCTTCAACAAATATATTAGCCAAAATATTTTATCAATTTAATCTATTAGAAATAACTTTTAAAATTTGTTGTGGTGACGCAAGCACTATGCTTGCGCGTGCGATTTCGTTGTAATTTGTTGACGTGTACAAAAACTTTGTAATTGTTGTTTTTATCAGTTCACGATTAGTCATGCTCTGACGAAGTCCTGAGTTTACGGGACAAAAGCTTAACTGATCAAACAAGTTTGATTTTATCGCATGCAATTGCATGCATTTGCACTTTGCATGTGTGGCTCTGCAATACGAAAATTGCACGATAAATTAATTGGCGGCAAGTCAGTGTGGATTCCGGGAAAAGAAACGTCCTAAATGTTTCTGGAGTCTTGGAGTCATTCGCAAGAAACGCCTGAAACGTTGTTGGTCCTCAAGATGAAATTTGGATTGTTGGTTTTGGACAACCCTATAATAGCTTCCTTTCTCATTAACCAACGTTTTGACCAAGTAGTCCGATTGCGAGTACACCTGCATGCGCCAACGACACATTACAATAATAATTAAAGCAGCCACACAACACGTAAATTGACTGCCGCTATTTTGAACTTCTTCGAGCAACCATGCGAAGGTCTGCCGCGGCTTTAAATCTTTCCTGTCTGGCCCAGTCAAAATCGGTCGTTAATCGAAGGGAAGTCGTTAATCGAAAAACACGATTAAAAATTGATTAAAAATTGAAACTCAATATTTGATTTCATAAAAAAACTATGCGATTGGTGGCATATGCTACGCGGGCGTGCAAGATGGCCTTTTCTAGAAAAATGAAAGTTTTTCAACCTGATTTATGATAATTAATGCTAATTGATATTAACATGTGTCTTGTTCGGGAATTGGTTTATTGGGCTTTCGCAACAGTTATGGTTATTTCCAGAGATATCAATAGAACAAAGAGGTTGTTCAATTTTGGATGTTTTTCAGCCCGACAGGAAAGAGTAAATGGTTGAGCGCGAAATCTGGAGAAAAATTGTATCCTCCATCTCGACCAAGGCCACACTAGATGATAATATTTTTTAATTAATTTGTCACATAAATAAATATATTACAATACAGAATAATAATAAAAACACCAAATAATGCGACAGGGAACGAAACAGGAAATAAATCCCAATTGATATCATCCCCTAAATAGTTGATGATGAAGTAATCATAGTTGGTTGGAGTTGACGTAGAAATAGGTCTAAAGCCGAAATATGAAACAAGAAAGTAAGTTACAGCAACTTTTAGTTTGTGCCTCGTTTGACCGCCAACTTGCGATGACTTGCGACGAATTGTCGTTTAGTTACTAACTGCTTGTTTAGTTGTTCAAATTTCACCACATGTGTCTTTCAACATAAGTATTAAAAAAGGAGAATTAAATTAATTTTAATTAATTAATATAATAATAACATAATAATAATAATAATTAATAAATAATAATTAATTTTAATTCTCCTTGTTTCTCCTTTTCATATTATATGCAACTCGTTCATGCTCAGTAAGTAAATAATAAGATCCTAACTGCTAATTTTCTCCCTCTAAGATCACATTTTAACAATATATAAAATAGGTCCGCAATGCGTACACGTGTCTCGGAGTGCTGCTGGTGCTTGCGCACAGAAACATTAAAAATATGTAGGCATGACGTGTACATGTGTGTACTGTCATTTTAAAAAATAGCTACGGGTAGCCTACGCGTGTCAACTGGTATGAGAAAACTGAAAAGTTTGGACAAAAAGCAAAGCCTATTTTTGGGCTTGGTGTTATGAATAGTATATTATCGATCGTCATAATCGTTACATACACATGTTTTATAACTACGAAAATAATCTGTCTGAGTTTTCTGTAACGTACCCACTCAACAAAAATTCTTCAGTTTAAATATTTAAAAAATTTTGCAGTGAACACTATAAAATATAAATGACAGCTAAAATATAGCAACAGCAGAATAATATGTTGTCAGATGCTGTCACAGAAAACATATACCACACAAATTCCTGAATCAAGAATACACTTTGATATGCATACTTTTAGTTAATTCTAGATGCATGTTTTTTAAACAAGAGTGAATATTCAAAATACACCGTGGGTGGGCTACGCATGGGTTGTTTGGATTTTCGAAATCCACTGTATTTTGGCAATTTTAAGTTTCAACCACCAACCTTTTTTCTTAAAAGCATAACCGCGTTCACATCACTTTTACCCAGTTTTCCGAAAACCGAATCCTAACCATAACCGAAACCGCACAATTATCAGTTAATGGCAAACTGCCAAAAAAATTTAGAAATATCCCAAACCCTATAGTAGACCTCATCTATGCGTAGGCGACCAATCTCTGGCGTATCTAAAATGTTCTCCGTAATTTAATATTGTGTAGTAAAAAGCATTAAAAAAGAAAGGCCATGGTGAGTGGAAGCATTGTTCTCATGTAGCCAAGGTGAAATCTTAAATGATGATAGAAAGTTGGACACAGTTATATGTGAAGTGTCAAGACAGCTAATGCACTAGTCAATTGAACCCCCGGGACTATGCGGGTATTTACACATTTCATGAGTGTTAAAAACCCGGCTCAAAAATACTGTTCAGTTATTAAAATACCCGGCTACCCGGGCCTATAAAATATTTAGTTTTCCCTGATTTTCACAGTTTTCAATACGTTTTCAATTTTCAAAACATTTATAAGTTTAATATTCTAACAACAAACAGAACACACAAAATGTTAAGGCTTTCTATTTGTTTCGCTCATTTCATCTTTTAATAACTGTTCTTTCAAAACTGATTTTTTTGAACAAGGTGTTCCATATAAGTTTCTTGAGTGAGAGTCCAAAATTTGGAATACTTCAGGGAAAGATCTGAATATTGCAACAGTACTGACACCGATAATAAGCAAACAACTACTGATTAAAGGCATCTCAAATGATACAAAAGGCCCATTATTGGCTATCAAAAATATATCACCAGAACATGACTCACTGTATTGCAATTGATAAGTTTTATTATCAGTTGAAACCATCTCAGGCACATCAGTTAACAATAATAAGTCTTGGTTGACAGATCTACTTATACAGCTCTATAAAGGCTATTACCATTCAATATATTTATATTCATAAAGGATGTGTCCCAAATGTTAACACACTTGATTTCATTATAGACAATGGAAGTTAGTGACATTGCACATTGTTTTCAAGCATTTTGACCAAACCTGCTTTCATCACCTTACTGAAATCAGCAACTGTTTCACTTGGATCAATTATTTCATATATCATATATCATATCATTTCATATATCATATATCATATCATTTCATATATCATATTTCATATATCATCAACATCATTCGAAAGTCTTAACATTCCAAAATGTACCTTTCAGACGACATGAAGCTTCTCTTGCTTTCAGGAAGTTGTTATGCGAACCAATTCTAGATCTATATAAAAGCTCAGTAGAAACACATAAACATAAACACATAAACACACACTGATCAAAGTCAAAGTGTTTGTCAGTGCAAATACAATGATTCCGTTCTATCATTCTGTACGTGATGTCCACACGTAAATAGCGCCTGACCAAACTGTTGATCAGTGCAAACACAATGGCTCCAATAAACAAAAACAAATAGTATTTATCCTGCACCAAACGTTATTTTTGAGCTCTCTGAGTCTCTTTGATCAAAATTCAAAGATGGCGACCATCGGCAAGCTTTCGTTACTTTCCGTAACGTGTTCGTTTATCACGTGATTGCCACAAAGTCACAATTTCGATAGCAATATCTCGAAAGTGCCACTGCCACCAAATATTTTTTGTGATCGATTTTATTACGGAAACTCGAGGACCCATGCGAGGCGCCTTCCCGTTTAAATTAAAAATAGATGTATAAGAACAACCAAAAAGTCGATACATAAAGTCATAGACCAACTGCTCGGAATTCACGATACACCAACACACACGCACAGCCACAACCCCATTCTTCCGAACTCCACTGAAAGAACAAAATGAATAAAACTGAGTGGAATTCAAGAGGTTGAGGCTGCGCACATACAACGATGCTCCGTGATCTAAGCAGTTGGTACACTTAGGCTGCGTTTACACTAGAGCAAAAGTAATCGGATGCGTATTGTTTTTTTATTCCTATGAGGATGCAAAACAATGTGAATACGGTTACTTTTGCTCTAGTGTAAACGCAGCCTTAGAAAACTACTCTCAGTGACAGGAACAGTTACGGTTTTGGTTTCCATTTGCCTCAAATGAAAATTTACACGTTCTGATTTTGAAATCTGCTATCAGAACGAAATTTGGTTGAACAGAAGTGATTTTATCAACGGTTGAAATAGCGAAATATGCCATTTCGGATGCGACATTTTCCGGTCGCTTTATTGGGCGCTGTGACGTCATAAGTATGACACCCATGGCAAACACAGAGAAAAATGGCTACATCTTCAACTGGTTCGTCTCGTCGTCATGGAGGAAAATATTGTGTTGTTAACCGTTCTAAGCAAACTAGTTGTACTAACAGCCAATTTACAGAATTCTATGTGTCAACTGTGCCGGCCATGTGTCATACTTATGACGTCATAAACGAAAACAAATGGCGGCGTTTGAATTTCGCATGTAGGATCTAATTTCAGACAAAAAATTCAATCACATCAAATTACTCGGAAAAATTGGAATATTTCAACAAATAAATAAAATAGAAACCGCAAAGTTGGTGGCAGTGACACTAGTTTAATCTAGAACTAGTTTGTTGGAGGTGTAACGTTTCAAAACGAAGGCCATTTGTCAGAATGTGAAACGTTATAAAGTGACTTTACCCTTCGCTCACAATGTTACTCGACCAATGACGGCAATAAGCTACTAGCTCCATAAAAACATCATATCCATCAAACAAAATGTTTATCAACATGGAAAATATATAAAAAAACATGACTGGTATATATAGTATTAGAAATATATCAAAGATAATTCTAGTAATTAGCCATGCAAGGCATGCATAACTAAAAATCGGATGCTTTATCCGGCCGGAACTGAAAACTGTTGGTTCCTAAAAAAACTGTCGCGTGCGAGTATCGAGTTTATATAACGGCACGCGAGATACATCATTCGTGTAAACACGAGGAGATACTCCCACGAGGCGAAAGCCGAGCTAGTGTTTGCTAGCTTTTCGAGTGCCGTTATATTTCGATAATCACACAGCGACTACGTTTTTTTCGCCAATCAGAGCGCGTGTTGGCGCTCATTTACTTCCGATTATTTTATAATAAATTATCATAAATAATTCAATGGATTAAAAATGAGGCAATACTCGTGCGTGATTCACGAAATAATAAACTATCATCAAAATCTTAGTATTTCTTTATTTCAGCATTAGGAGTTTTGATTTGGGTTATGCTTAGAAAGTTCCTACAAAGCGGTTCTTCGCACCTGATTGGCTAGTTCACAACCTCGTCCATTCTATAATGCGATTGGCTTGTCATAAAACTCAATTAATTCAGCTGAGTATAATTTATTCATCTAAATCTGAATGCTTTACAGCAAATTAGAAGTGATAGCTTTCGCTAAATTGTACATATGCTTCTTCATACCTTTTGTAAGAGATAACCATGGATGTATGGTGGATTATTAAGCTTGTTGAATGGCATGCTGACATGAACAACTCTGAAGAGCATTGAATATTTCTCAATTATTCAGGTCAACAAGTAGACAAAGGCAATGGAACAAAGACCACAAAAATTATCATATCTAAACACCCAGAAATTCTGGGTGTCATGTGACCAGCCGATCCCGGCCATTTTCGCCGACCTTCCACCGTGGAGGCAAAATGCCCTGGGAATGACGTTGGCTAGTTCACTTCACTGATCTCTAAATAAAGACTGGATCGAGCAACTATTGTTCAGAAAATGAAGCCAGAAGTCCGCCATTACTAAGGGACCAACTGAGAATCGTATGAGGTTTTTTGATGGTTTATGTGCTCTTACCATCGACAAAATAAAATAATATTACTATAAAGAGGACCAGAAAACATTTTTCAAATTACTGGGTAAAACGATTCATCGCCTCCTACAGATTTACTGCGACTTTGGTCCCTTAGCAATGGCCGCCGTCGGCTCTAATTATCCAGTGA
The DNA here is from genome assembly GCA_035772405.1 of Chrysogorgia sp. JL179-B06. Lineage (NCBI taxonomy): Eukaryota > Metazoa > Cnidaria > Anthozoa > Scleralcyonacea > Chrysogorgiidae > Chrysogorgia > Chrysogorgia sp. JL179-B06. The sequence continues at coordinate 10,503,990 of JAYKKM010000475.1, read as the reverse complement.
GAGAAGCCTGATATGAGACGTCAAATTAGGTTGAAGATTTTATGCATTTAATGTTAACAAATAAACTATATTGGACAGACACTAAACCTATTTTGCTAGCGTCACAGTTTGATTTGCTTGCAAACTTGGAGTTTCTAATGATCTCTCGTTAATTTACATTATGCAAATATGCAGGCTTCAAAATCAGCTCATCAGATACAATAGAAAGCTCAATCCAGTCTTTATTTAGAGATCAGTGGTTCACTTACGGGAAAGACCGAGTAATTTAAAATGAAGAAAACAATCTCCGTGATTGAACGACATACTTGTTTTCGTACAAGTTTCCAGGAGTTTTGGTATCCTGAACGATGGAGATATTTTGAATATACATGAAAAAGCGTTATTCTACATTTTGCCTTGCTATTTATACTGTCATTTAAATTCTTCAAACTGTGGTTGTTTTTGTCAAAAATAAATCCAAGATGGTAAAGAAAGTTATAACATTGAGTGGAATATACTCAGATTCTTCACGAACGACGCAAATAGTATTGGAAATATTAGCAATTACTCTTCAATTACTACCTTTTCTAATTACTTTTAAAGTGCCACTACGATCAAATTTTTACCTATCGATATTTTTACGTATTTATAAAGCGGAGCTGCCAAATATTACTCGGTCGAAACCGTTTTGCGATTCGACGATGGCAAGTATTATTTTTCTGACTCCGAATCTGGAGTTGTTATGTCCGCCATTAATCGTTCATGTTCTTGACCAGCGTAACGAAGTGACGTCAAATTCTCAACGCGAAGACTCCACGTGGCTAATTCTTCAAGTAAATCAAGGTCGTTTTTTCAAATTCTTCGTCTGAAAGGCTGGACATTTCATCTACTTCTCGAAAAAAACAAGAAAACAAATAATAAACAATATTACCTTTTGAAATTGCGGGCTCACTTGGAACACGTTCTTAGTAATGGTGGCCTAAATAATAGTGATTTCAGAGCTCAAAATACTTACTTCAAAATACCATTTTTTAGTTTTTTTTTACATCGATGATCACTTTCGACCCTGAAATACTATTCTATGCTAAAGAAAATCTAAAAGACGGGGGTGCATTTTCATCGTAGTGGCACTTTAAGGCTATTCATGGGTTAGCACCTTCGTATATTAAGGATTTAATTTTGATTAAATCGTCTGTCATTGGGAGGTATACTCTTAGATGTAATAAGGAGCTACTGCTTAAGCCTCCATCATGTAAGACCTATGCAACACTTGGGGACCGTGCATTTATTACATCGGCTCCAAAGCTGTGGAACGATCTTCGCGCAGAGATTCGTAACGCAAAGAATATGGACTGTTTTAAGAGGCTTCTTAATTAAGTCTCTTTTTTATAGATTAGCGTATGTTAACTCTACTTAATCTTTCTTCTTATATTTATTATTTATATTTGTAAAATTCATTAATAATTCATGCTGAAAATTCAAAATAAATTAATATTTAATCAGCATCTTTAACCCAGGATAAAACATTGATTAATAAAACATCAATGTTTTGCGTTCTACATGACGTGATGATCGAATGTGCATTACAATGTTCATTAAAATAGTTAGCTAGATACCGATATAAATATAGATACATATACAAGTGTAGAATAAGTACGATAAATAAAGTAATATGTAGTAGTTAAAACATGAGCAGCCGACGTTTATGGGCAGTTACAATGGCGAGCCGCAGGCGAGCCGTTGTAACTGCTCATAAACATCGACCGCGAATGTTTTAACGAACTTGTAAAATGAATAGAGTATAAACAGTACAAACAAACTATTTTAACTCCGAAAAAGCTCAATTTGAGCAAGTTAACTTTGATAAAACATTGATGTTTTATTAATCAGCAAGATAACTTTGATAAAACATTGATGTTTTATTAATCAGCAAGATAACTTTGATACAACATTGATGTTTTATTAATCAGCAAGATAACTTTGATACAATATAAATTTATAACTTCTTCTTCTTCTTCTTCTTATTATTATTATTACAAAGGTTTACCATGAGCTGCAACCACTTCTCACAGTCTGTAAGATAACGTTTTCTAAACAAAGTTCTCAAACTCTTTAATAATTCATGAGGAAAACACAAAGGAAAATCATAACCGAGACGTTGTTCCTAAATGTGGTAATAAACGTCCATAAATTAAGCCAACTTTCCGCTCAAATTTCTCTTAAAATACTGGTTCGTTTGAGAAGCTATATCAAACACTCGAAAGGCGTTTATTATCTGATTCGAAAACACCTCGAAGTTGCTTAAAAACTATTCGGCTATCGCCTCGTTTTTCAACACACTTCTCGGTGTTTTCAAATCTGATAACAAATGCCTTCTCGTGTATGATTACATGTATAGAATAACGTTTTTTCATCTTTACTCAAAATACCTACATCGTTCTGGATACCAAAACTCGTGGAAACTTGTAAGAAGAGGTTCTTTCCTGGTTGTTACGGCGTTGCTAAGGTGGAAATGAACTGACCAATCAGCTGCTACATTGGTTGAAAGGTATATGACGTAAGAAGATCGGCCCATTTCTTGGAGACATCATTTGTTGTGCGAAATTCGTCTACCTAAGTTGTAAAATTGTCATACATGCACTGAAGCTACCTTTCCTAATGTCATACATACGTTTCACGTGTCTCTCTTATTTCATCATGTGCAGAGTTTGATGTTGGTTGAGTACGAAGACATAGTGCTACAACCCAGTAAAAGCATCTCTTGAATACATCCCAAGTGCCTCGGAATTCCCGGTTATTGATTGTCATAATCAACGGGTTGATGAGCGGGTTAAGGAAGCGCGTGATGGTGAAGATTTCCTGAACAACTGAGCTCACCTCGTTTCCAACTTGTTCTTGTGCAGAGATAACAACATACGCGCCCCATCCGAGAATGTACACGAATACCATGGTGGCAAACCTGATGATAATTCGAGCTTCTTTATTCAACCAATAACGCCGCGATTTCTGACATGAAATCGCTAAACCATCATGGTCACTTTGCGTGTCACTTCCTGCGACTGTGCTATGTTGTCGACTCTGTAGTATTTCTTCTGTTTTGTAATCAAGATCATCGGTTACGCATTGGTGGGATGGACCAGGAGCAAGACTACCGTTGAGTGGTACAGTGACTGCCCGGATGTTACTAAGATGAGCGCGGACTACAAGGTAGATGCGTACGAAGGCCTGGATCATGAACAATAGAAACACAGAGACTAATGTCATGAACGCGTAATCGTAGTAGTTAGTGTACTTGGTGTTTTTTTCAGAGTCACAATCATCTAGTAACCATGTTAGTGGAATAGCAGAGATGACGAGGCTGGAGAACCATAAAGCTGGTATAATGTGCTTACTTCGAAGACGCCTGTACGCGTTCTCATACCAAAAGGGATATAATATTTTGGTGAATCTTTCGCAGACTACGGCGAGCAAGTGCATCACCGTGGAGAAAAAGTAAAAACGATGAAGTAAATAAGAGGTTACACAAAGTGGACATTTGTGACTGCTAGTATACATGATGTTACACAGCAAGATGATGGGAATAGCGAAAAACCCAATGCAAAGATCTGAACATGCCAGACTAAAAACAAGAGCATTTTCAATCTTTTTTAAGGAACCTTTGTGATAAACCATTAACATAAACGTCAGATTAACCAAGATGATCAGAACAGCGAGTATGGCAATCGATATAAAAAGTGCTACTAACGACATCTTTCAAACTATATAGGAAAACAAACAGACGAAATAGCTTCCAGAAGTCCAAAGTATTTCAGTTTAGATTGAAGAAAGCTTCGGCTATCTATTTCTGCTCCACCAGTTGCCAAAATGATTGGTCAGTCACGGTTGTCTTGTGTTTGCTCCGCCGTCCTTTCCAGACGAATTTCAATCAACCCTAATGATTTTTCGTAAAGCTAGAACGATAAAACAGGAAGTTTGTTTACTACTAAGTCAAAGACGGGCATGCTATCTCGTTTGTCAGCATGCATATTCCAACATCGTATGAGAATAAATTATAAGCCAGTCAAAGAAGACAGTTGAAGGCCAAGCAATTTAATTCGCCGATATAAGCTTCAGCATAACAAACAAATCAATCCTCTATAAGGTTGGTGTATTGCCGAAATAGTGTATAAGAGATATAATGTTTCGAGCGAAGGCCCTTCAGCACAAACACGTCACACGTGTACGGTTTATCTACGTTTGCGTCTAGCACTCACATGAATTTAACAAATGATTGTAATTAATTGTCAGGCCTTACTTTACATCCTTCCTCTCAGATCGTCTTTTGCCAAAGTATTTCTCCTGAGCTAACCACGCAATAACTTTAATATAACGTCAATACATATATACATATATTTATTTATATATTTTATATAGGACTCTCTGTCGGCTTTTAAAAGCCCTTTTGAATAAAATTAATGAAATCGTCTCGAAATGCCTCCACAAGAACAAATTGGCGCATAAACAACTTAAAGCGTAGGAGGAAGATAAGGACTTGTCCGACATATATAGAATTAATTACCTCTTAATTGCCCGATGGCGATGATCGCATGAACGCGTGAAACTCTGAGTAGCGACACAAGTCTTTTAAAAGTTATATAGAAATAACTTAAAAGTTAAATATATATTATATATATGACTGATGAGTGCAGGTTCGCCTGTACGAAACAGAACATAATATAGTTCTTACAAGAACTGTTCGAAATCACTACTAATATAATTATTATACACGATAATATATGTATAATATATAATCACATTTACCAATGGTGTAATGTCAAATTTCGAGAGAACAATTTTCACATTGAGCATTGCAACTTTCAGGCTCTGTGACAAAATATTTAATCTACTTTCTTCCTTGTTAATATCATCTAACATAAACGCTTTCTCAATAGCCAAAGTGTGTCGCGCCTTACTAAAAAAAAATCCGTTTAACAATGTCCTTAGGAGCGATGTACAAACTAGCACATTCTCGTAATAGTAGAATTCTATACTCGCCCTCGCAACATCACCAATTTATTCAAGTCACGGACTTGACTACCACTGTAATGCTTTTTAAGATAGTAGAACAACGATTTTGTCGTGGTGATAAATTTAAACAAAGCTTTGAAATACGTCGAAACCATGGTGAAATGCTAAATATATATATATATATGAAGGAAAAACAAAGGTATTCATCATGCCTGGTTATATGATATAGGTATAAGAAAGAACTTCTTCAGGCAAAGTATACAAAACAGTATTTATTTCCAAACGTTTCGCCGATTAGGGCTTCTTCAGTGGAATAATCTGTGATAAAAGATATCGTCCTCTATATATACAATTTAGTTTAAAAGTGAAACAAAAGAATAATACAATATGTAAATATAAATAAAACAAAGACTAAATGGAAAGTGCTCTTCCTATACATCCGTTCATAATATTCGTGGAATGTTTCTTAATTTCAAGTGCTTCTATTGTTTTACGTTCGTTAAAATATTTAATATTAGAAGAAGTTCTTCTTTATATATATATATATATATATATCATATATATATATATATATATATAGTAAACGACAAAGAGCAAAACGCGCCTCGGCCAATTCAACATCTATAGATTACAAAATAACAGGCCACGACCCAAAACCAACTATAAACCAATTTAATAAATTTTCGACTGCATGTGACAGCCTTCGTCATATATATATATATATATATATATATATACACGCTCTGGCATGGTTCTTGATGTCCCACATTTTGTGTGCATCAAGGGTGACTGTAAATAGCAGTCATCTTCATCCTGCTCATCAGCACTACACTGATGAGGCCCAAAAGGCCGAAACGGTACCGTCTGTATATATATATATATATATATATATATATATATATATATATATATATATATATATATATATATATATATATATATATATATATATATATATATATATATATATATATATATATATATATATATATAGATGAAGAGCCAACATTAAAAATGAATTTGGAAGGATGAGCCAACGTTAAAAATGAATAACTACATGAGGCACCGGTTGTAAACAGCTGTAATCTTCGAACGCGGCTTTTTGCGACGTTAATGGTAATTTACAGCCCGCAAATTAGAAATAAAATTAAGTTTTTTAATTGGCTTTTTTGTTAAAAAGAACCAACGCACAAAACGTGTTTCGAACACGATGTCTTGGACTTTTTAAAAACGTGTTAAGTCCTTAGGAATCGATGCCACTTTTTTTCACGTACCGGAAAGACATTAGGGACATTTAGCATGGCGACCTCAAGATGTCACGTGACCATGGTCTTGCCGTCGCGGTTCATACGTCTGGAAGCCCTTCTAGAGCTAAGTGACTTACGGCAAGGGTTTTTAACAACTTAAACTAAATACACTCGCTTTTAAGGCTAAAATTTAGGTTTTTGTAACGTTTAGCATTGAATTGTATATGGCATTTGAGCATTTACATAAAGTAGTGTGCGCGAAGGGAAAACAAACATGGCGGCTCTAAATTATGTGATTGAAGTGGATGCAAACGGCAAACCACTAACTGCAGTTTCCTGGGATTACTACGTGATGCTAAATGTCCCTAATGAACACAGACTATACGTCATAGTCTCAGCAATGTCATGTTTTCTCAGGATTCAGAAGCTTAATCCTTTTAACCTGTATAACCGAAATAAAAACTCTAGTCTTAACTCAGAAATAAAGAAATGCTAATCCTACTTCTAAACTTAACATTTCAATGATGTAAGGTTCTGTAAATGATGTAAGGTTCTGGTCTCATTTCAATGATAAATATCCGGTACACGAAGCAAGATCCCTTCAAAAGTGATCATCGTTTGCAAAACGTGTGTCAAAAAACCTTTTAAAAAAAACACGGCTCAAAACGTCATCAACCTAGTGGTTCTGTTCAACAGAAGTACTAGGAAGTACATTTGAGTATAGACATTATAGTGAGTAGTAAAACAGCTGGAGTTTGAAACGTGGATGGAAATCGTGCAGGAAGGCGTATTTTTCATTAGTCAATGCTGCAATCTGATTGGCTACGCTACTCGCCATCGGATGGTTCATAGATATGGAATTGCGACGAGATAAGGCCGAATCTTCCGCCCAAACTGAACAATACTTATGCCTATAACTTTTCGTAATAAATTTGAAAAAATAACGAACAAATCCTCCAAATGAGAACATACATATTTTTAAATCAGCCCGCGATAGGTTATCTATTTTAAAGCTGATGGAAAATGTTTGTTGCTGCTGTCGTCATCGCTGCTGCGTTGTTGATACTGCTGCTGCTTTTGTTGTTGTTATTGTTGTTGTCTCAAAAACTCTCGTCTTAGTTTAATCAGGAGCAACGAGAGCCGTCGAGATAACTCTATAATAAAAGTGAAACCATCTATAAAACCTGGTTTTCACTTGAACATAAGCATAAGGAGAAAACAAAAGACAAAACAAAGGAATTAAGTGAAGCCTGTTACATAAGGTCGACATAAGGTCGACATAAGCACAAGCGTAAGAACAAACATAAGCCAAGAGCAGAACAAAATACGAAACAAAGAAAAATTGTTTTGTCTTCGCAAGTCCAAGAGAAGTCATGCTTTGTTTTCGTATTGACCTTGTGCTTATATCGCTAGTGAAAACCAGACATAAGCTGGTTACTGCTTAAATATTCATATGCTCATCGCGGTAGAGCAAAACCAAACGTTTTGAGACGATTTTGGTTAGGTACTTACTCGACCCAGAACTTTTTGGTCAAGCTCACGATTCTCAACTTTGCCATTATTTTCTGACATTTCTTCAGTATTCCGGATGAACGTCAAAAATGCCAAATTTCAGCGTCAGGTTCTTACTGCATGTATTCCGTCTCAACTTCTAGCAGGTGATAATTAACTCATCCTTCTCCATCGTCAATTATCACCTCCTCGCTGTGGCGTTGCCACGTATTGAATCTAAATCTCTCTATTAATGATGACATCGACGCAATAATAGACTTTTTTCTCATGATTTCTTTCATTTTTCGTTAGCGTTTACTAGCATGTCAACATTAATGCTACAAGCACAATCTTGACTAGGGAGAGACAATCATGATTATAGGAAGACAATCATAGGAAGACAATATGAAGACAATCATAACTATGTAGAAAGACAATCATAACTACAGAAAGACAATCATAACTATAGGAAGACAATCATAACTATAGAAAGACAATCATGACTATATGAAGACAATCATGACTATAGGAAGACAATCATAACTATAGGAAGACAATCATAACTATAGGAAGACAATCATAACTATAGGAAGACAATCATAACTATATGAAGACAATCATAACTATATAGAAAGACAATCATAACTACAGAAAGACAATCATAACTATAGGAAGACAATCATAACTATAGAAAGACAATCATGACTATAGGAAGACAATCATAACTATAGGAAGACAATCATGACTATAGGAAGACAATCATAACTATAGGAAGACAATCATGACTATAGAAAGACAATCATAACTATAGAAAGACAATCATGACTATAGAAAGACAATCAGGACTACAGAAAGACAATCATAACTATATGAAGACAATCATGACTATAGGAAGACAATCATAACTATAGGAAGACAATCAGGACTATAGGAAGACAATCATGACAATAGGAAGACAATCATAACTATAGGAAGACAATCATAACTATAGGAAGACAATCATAACTATAGTCATTATTGTCTTTCTATAGTTATGATTGTCTTCATATAGTCATGATTGTCTTTCTATAGTTATGATTGTCTTTCTATAGTTATGATTGTCTTCCTATAGTCATGATTGTCTTCCTATAGTTATGATTGTCTTCCTATAGTCATGATTGTCTTCCTATAGTTACGATTGTCTTCCTATACATGATTGTCTTTCTATAGTTATGATTGTCTTTCTATAGTCATGATTGTCTTCCTATAGTTATGATTGTCTTCCTATAGTCATGATTGTCTTTCTATAGTTATGATTGTCTTCCTATAGTCCTGATTGTCTTCCTATTGTCATGATTGTCTTTCTATAGTTATGATTGTCTTTCTATAGTCACGATTGTCTTTCTATAGTTATGATTGTCTTCCTATAGTCATGATTGTCTTTCTATAGTTATGATTGTCTTCCTATAGTCCTGATTGTCTTCCTATTGTCATGATTGTCTTTCTATAGTTATGATTGTCTTCCTATAGTTATGATTGTCTTCCTATAGTTATGATTGTCTTTCTATAGTCATGATTGTCTTTCTATAGTTATGATTGTCTTCCTATAGTTATGATTGTCTTTCTATAGTCATGATTGTCTTTCTATAGTTATGATTGTCTTTCTATAGTCATGATTGTCTTCCTATAGTTATGATTGTCTTCCTATAGTCATGATTGTCTTCCTATAGTCATGATTGTCGTCCTATAGTTATGATTGTCTTCCTATAGTCATGATTGTCTTTCTATAGTTATAATTGTCTTTCTATAGTCATGATTGTCTTCCTATAGTCCTGATTGTCTTCCTATTGTCATGATTGTCTTTCTATAGTTATGATTGTCTTTCTATAGTCATGGTTGTCTTTCTATAGTTATGATTGTCTTCCTATAGTCATGATTGTCTTCCTATTGTCATGATTGTCTTCCTATAGTCCTGATTGTCTTCCTATAGTCATGATTGTCTTCCTATTGTTATGATTGTCTTCCTATTGTTATGATTGTCTTCCTATAGTTATGATTGTCTTCCTATAGTTATGATTGTCTTCCTATTGTCATGATTGTCTTCCTATAGTCATGATTGTCTTCCTATTGTTATGATTGCCTTTCTATAGTCATGATTGTCTTTCTATAGTTATGATTGTCTTTCTATAGTCATGATTGTCTTTCTATTGTCATGATTGTCTTTCTATAGTTATGATTGTCTTTCTATAGTTATGATTGTCTTTCTATAGTTATGATTGTCTTCCTATAGTCATGATTGTCTTCCTATAGTTATGATTGTCTTTCTATAGTCATGATTGTCTTTCTATAGTTATGATTGTCTTCCTATAGTTATGATTGTCTTCCTATAGTTATGATTGTCTTCCTATAGTCATGATTGTCTTTCTATAGTTATGATTGTCTTTCTATAGTTATGATTGTCTTCCTATTGTCATGATTGTTTTCCTATAGTTATGATTGTCTTTCTATAGTTATGATTGTCTTCCTATAGTTATGATTGTCTTTCTATAGTTATGATTGTCTTCCTATAGTCATGATTGTCTTCCTATAGTTATGATTGTCTTTCTATAGTCATGATTGTCTTTCTATAGTTATGATTGTCTTCCTATAGTTATGATTGTCTTCCTATAGTTATGATTGTCTTCCTATAGTCATGATTGTCTTTCTATAGTTATGATTGTCTTTCTATAGTTATGATTGTCTTCCTATTGTCATGATTGTTTTCCTATAGTTATGATTGTCTTCCTATAGTTATGATTGTCTTTCTATAGTCATGATTGTCTTTCTATAGTTATGATTGTCTTCCTATAGTTATGATTGTCTTCCTATAGTTATGATTGTCTTCCTATAGTCATGATTGTCTTTCTATAGTTATGATTGTCTTTCTATAGTCCTGATTGTCTTTCTATAGTTATGATTGTCTTCCTATTGTCATGATTGTCTTTCTATAGTTATGATTGTCTTCCTATTGTCATGATTGTCTTTCTATAGTTATGATTGTCTTTCTATAGTTATGATTGTCTTCCTATAGTCATGATTGTCTTCCTATAGTTATGATTGTCTTTCTATAGTCATGATTGTCTTTCTATAGTTATGATTGTCTTCCTATAGTTATGATTGTCTTTCTATAGTCATGATTGTCTTTCTATAGTTATGATTGTCTTCCTATAGTTATGATTGTCTTCCTATAGTTATGATTGTCTTCCTATAGTTATGATTGTCTTCCTATAGTTATGATTGTCTTCCTATAGTTATGATTGTCTTTCTATAGTTATGATTGTCTTTCTGTAGTCCTGATTGTCTTTCTATAGTTATGATTGTCTTCCTATTGTCATGATTGTCTTTCTATAGTTATGATTGTCTTTCTATAGTTATGATTGTCTTCCTATAGTCATGATTGTCTTCCTATAGTTATGATTGTCTTTCTATAGTCATGATTGTCTTTCTATAGTTATGATTGTCTTCCTATAGTTATGATTGTCTTCCTATAGTTATGATTGTCTTCCTATTGTCATGATTGTCTTTCTATAGTTATGATTGTCTTCCTATTGTCATGATTGTTTTCCTATAGTTATGATTGTCTTTCTATAGTTATGATTGTCTTCCTATAGTCATGATTGTCTTTCTATAGTTATGATTGTTTTCCTATAGTCCTGATTGTCTTTCTATAGTTATGATTGTCTTCCTATTGTCATGATTGTCTTTCTATAGTTATGATTGTCTTCCTATAGTTATGATTGTCTTCCTA